>PVKA01012629.1:5640-57349 GCA_004027165.1 Ctenomys sociabilis | reverse complement strand
CACATCCAACATTCAAAGGCACAAGATAAACATTACCAATCCAAAAGTTGCAAACAACAGGGGAATACAAAACACTGGGACCAACACAAGTCCAAAACCCAGCAGGGCAAACATTAAATCCCATAGTTCCAACTGGAACATCTAAAGCCCTGCATGGTGCCACCCCTATGGCACTCTTGGTGGTAGCTCCCACGGCTTCCTTCTCAGGTCTGCCTTGCTTCCTCCTTGCAGTTTCTCTTAGATGATCCACATTCTTGGCTTTCCAAACTTTTGGGGTTTCCACTGAATAGGCTTCTCTCTCACAGCTTCCCACACAGCCCTCCCAGGGGCACACTGCCTGGCCTCCGGGAGGCCTTCTGAAATCCAGGTGGAAGCCTTCTTAACCTCAGAACTCCTGCATTCTGCATGCGCCTAAAACCATTACCACGTGGATGATGCCAAGGTCTGCTGCCAGCTGGAGCAGCACGCAGGTTTTCCTTTCTCTTGGCTGTAGGCATTGAGTGCTTGGACGGCTCTGACCCTGATTCCACTGACTCTGATTCCCAGGAACAAATTCTCTATGCCGGAGTCATTCTGGAATGTGGTGAGGCTGCTGCCACCATTCTGGGACATGGGGCTCAGTGGCTTTCCCCTCACGACAAAGGCGTGAACCTTTGCAGTTCTGAGGCTTCAAAGGGTGGAGACCTGCCTCCTCCTGTGACACCCTCAGGCCATCCTTTCCATTCTCTTGCTCCTTCTCCATAACGGAGATCCTGTCAGCTCCATCTTTGCAGTCCAGCTTTATTGGAGCTTCCTTTCTGGCCAAACTCACAACATTTTGAACCGTCCTGCTGGGCTCCTTGCTCTTCATTCTCAACATGAATCTGGCTAAAAGCCCCCAGCAACAACCAGGCAACTGCCCCAATATTTGACTGCTTTGAAATAGCTTTTGAAAGATGAATCAGCCCTCCATGCTTAAACTCAGTCTTAGGCAAAGTCTCTGGACATGATCAAAATTCAGATGATATCATAAATCATCTGGAGTCCAACAATGGACTTTACAGGCCGGTCTTTACAGGCCGGCTTTCTATGAGCCTTCTGGTCTTCTGAGCTCTGACCAGAATCTCCCAAACAGAACAGCCGAAGCTGTTTTAGCACTTCACTTGTATTCGACATCTCTGAACCTTTCCTTTCTTTTCCCAGAAGCCAGTCCCAAAAGCTTGTAATCCACAGGATCAGGTTTAGCCACAGCAACAACCCCACTCTTGTGATACCAAATTCTTCTTTTCTTTTTTGTTTTCCCAGAAGACAAACTTTATTTGGGTAGCTCAGAAATCAGTGCACACTGCGCATCTGCCTGTCACTGGACCACACCCCCATGCAGCTGCAGGATCTTTTATGGTGGCCTTGTGGGGGGAATGTGTTCCACCCACCCAATCTCCTTCCTCTGCCCTCACCACCCAGGCTACAAGGGACCCTTGTCACCTCCTTGGCTGTGACATGAGGGACCAGGTCACCCTGGGCTGGAAACCAGTGCCCAGGTGGGGTAATCAGATGTGGACAGGAAGAAGCTTCCTCTGGCCACTGTGACTTCCCTGGGGAGCAGCAGAGAGGCAGCCGTCTCTGTCTTCCCTGGGCTGCTACCCACTTTCTGGCCATCTAGGACAGGACGCCAGGAAGGCCGCACCTCTATCTTCTGTCCTCAGAGCCAGGCTTGAGCCGGGCCCAAGCCAGGCACCCCTGCCACCCAGCACGAAGCCTTCTCCTCTCAGCTGCACCACTGCCACACCCTTAATCTGCCAGCGACACATGGGGCGCTTTGCTGTGTCCTCGAAGATGTGCCAGGCACAGGCGCTGCAGAAGTGTGGGTGGCCGCAGGGGACGAAGCGGGTGTCGGCAGTGCGGTGGAAGCAGATGGCGCAGCCCTCCCCCTGTGGGTCTTTGGGGTCCAGCTGCTCTTCCTTGCTCGGGATGCCCAGGTTGGCCGAGGTGCATGGGCTGGCTCCAGAGCCTGATACAGAGGGGGACTCAGGGTCCAGGCCAGTATCCCGGGGGTCACCCTTCCTCCCTGCAGGCCATGCTGGGGGTTGGGGAGTTTCCAGGCCCTGTCCTGGCCCAGCGGACAATCAACAGAGCTGCAGTTCTTCTTCCCAACCCATTCTCCTCAAGCCCCTCCAATCTGCTGGCCTCCCCTCCGCGTTCCTGCTCCACTGACCCCTGCCCGTGGAGGGAAGGGCTAACACAGCCCCCACCTAGCCAACCAGTGCTAGGGCCAAGGCCCCATGGCTACAGAGAATTATTTTATTTTACACGCAAATTCGCCTGGGGTGGGATGCCCCAGGAGTAAGGTAAAATGTCAATGTTTCTTTCCACAGGCACTCCTGTCTCTCTCCACACTCCTGGAAACCCATTGTCCTCTGGCTCGGCTAGCCTGTGCACCCTGCCTGGGAATCTCCAGCCTTCTTCATGCTTAAATTTCCTTTGCTGGACACCATTGGCTCTGGTGAACTCTTACTTAGATGGCAAAGCCCTACCCAAATGTTTCCCCAAATTCTGTCTTAGTTACCCAACACCCAAACTGAAGGAAGGAAAGGATTATTTAGCTCACAGTTACTGCGGGTTTCGGTCCATTCTCAGTTGGCTTCAAGGCAGAGGGGCACATGGCAGAGGGCATCAGTTCATGGAGGCGGAACAATAACGATGCAACAATGAGCAATAGCTCTCCTTCCTTCCTTTTCAAACTAATACTGGTTGTGTTGGAAGTAACATCCTGGCAGGTAATCACAGTTTCTATATTATTCCCCTAAGAAGAATGCTAAAATTTGAGTTATTTCTTTAAAGTGAGGAACATGTTTAAGGCTATTTGTATATATTATCAATTGGTTCAGTGAGGCTGTTGAAATTACAAATCAGTAAAGCATGAGGTTTCAAGCATCATAGTGCCCTTTATAAAAATATTGGTTCACTTAATTGATGAAAAGTGATTCTTGTTTATTAACATTTATTTGTCAGTTTACTTTTGATTGCTATGACTCACTGGGTTTTAATCCATCCATCTAATCCTCCATTCTACAGAGTGAACCTTACACAAAAACTGGCTAAATCCTTGAATTAAGAATGGAGGTGGGGGTAGGGTAGGCCATTAGAACTTTTCTTCCTTTAATTAATTCAATAGTCATCCAGCTCTAATTCTAGGCCAGGCATCATCAGATGAAAGTCCACCCCTGACCTCAAAGAGCTCACAGACAAGCACCAGTTAGGCATGGTGCCATGTGCCTCTAATACCATCTATTCAGGAGGTTGAGGGAGGGGGAACACAAATCTGAGCTAAGCTGGGCAATTTAGGAAGACCCCATGCTATGACTTGTGCCTGGTTGTTCCCCCAGAGCCTCATGCGGTTATGGGGCAGACTTCTAGAGTTAACTCATGACCCACTAGGATTATGGGTGTGAGTGCTCCTGGGATTGTGGATCTGAGTGCTACCCCAAGCCTCTAGCAGATAGCATGAATGCAACTTAAGGGAGACAGACTTGCTCTCTGATGCTGTTGTTGCTGCCATTTCTCCATTTCGCTCTGCTCTTTGCCACCATGAAAGATTGCTCTCTTCAATATGCCACTCTGCCTTTGGGCCAACTGACTATGGACCGACACCTATGAGCTAAACTATGAGCTAAATAAAACTTTCCTTCCTTCATTTAGAGTGTCAGGTATTTGTCCCAGCAACGAAAGAAGAGTAACTGAGGCACCCCATTTTTTTTTTTTTCTGTTTTTGACACATGGTCTCACCATGCAGCTCAGGCTCAGGGATCTTCCTGTCTCAGCCTCCCCACCACTGTGATTACAGGTGTGCGCCACCATGTCCAGTTGCAGGGTCAGCATGACACATCCATGGTCCTGGGGCCAGCACAGCATGCAGAACTGGAGATAAAACCAGGACCTTGCATTTGCCACGTAGATGCTTAGACCATCAAGCTATCTCCTCACCCCAGGAGGACCCCGTATTAAGGTTAATTTTTTTAAAGGACTCAAGGATAGCATGTCCCTGGGTTCTATCCTAAGTACATACATACATACTTAAATACATAGACAATTACAGGACAGATTTGTCACTACTGTGACCAAAATAATAAGAGGAATATGCTTTGGAAAACCAAAGAGGAAGTTATCTCAACCTGCTTCAAGCAGTTCCTGAAAGTCTTTTTGAAGATGCTGAGGGCCAACGTCCATATTGAAATGAAATAAAATGAAGTTTTTGTGGGTTCCAAAATACAATCAATTATTTCTTCGTCGGTGTTCTTTTATTACAGCACTTACTACAGTGTGCTGTACTTATTTTTTCTGTCTCTCCCGTCTGAGGGGGAGGGACCTTAACCCTAATTAGCCTGGCACAATGCCCAAAAAAGTAATAGGAATACAATAGACATTTGTTGGGTCACTTGGAAATTCTAGCCACAGTGCTACTTCCTCCTATACTTTGCTCTTCACATATCTACATATTTATGTCTATCTATGTTTATAGGATCTTTCTTTGTGGTTGTAAAAATCATTCTGATCACGACATCCAATAGAAAGGCTAAAAAAAGGATGAGGTGCATGGGATAACAGAAATGTTTCACCCATTGCCAGAAGCAGTAAATACCCAGTGAAAAATGTTGACAATATCTAGTAAGACTGGGTCTTTGTCCTCTGACCCAGCAATTCCACTTCTAGAATACATTCTACATAAATGAATTCCCATGCTCACCACGAGACATTTTTTCATCAAAAGCAGCACTGTTTATAACTGCTTCTAACTGGAAAAGACACAAATATACATCAATAATAGAAAAACATTTTAGTGCCATCACACAAAAAGGAAAGATAATCTAAATTCAACAGTATGAAGGAATTTCATGAAACTAATGTTGAGGAGAAAAGGCCAGATTTTTCTATTTAACCAAAAACTTCTTACCCTGGGATTATTGAAATATAAAGCATAGGGTTAGGGAGGTAGCTCAGCAGCCTAAGGGCCTGCCTGGCAAGTACAATGTCCTCAGTTTGATCATCGGTACGGCACGCTGGGCAGGCCCCGGAACCTGGGCGCACTGTGCTGGCCGCCAGAACTGGGCATGGTGGCGCACACCTGTAATCCCAGCACTGTGGAGGGTGAAAACAGGAGAATCACTGCAAGCCTAAACAGCGTAGTGATACTCTGTTATATATAATAAATAAATAGTATAAAACAGGCAAAACTACTGTGCTCTTAGAGACTAAAAGGAAATAGAAGAGGGAGCTTCTGGAGGTGCTGGCAAGGTTCTGTCTCTTGATCTGGACACTGACCAATGGACACTCCTGTTCGTTGCTTACTCTGTTTATTACATATAAATTGGGTTTCTTTTGCTGCTTTTCCTTTGAGGTGTTGGGGATTGAAACTCTGCTCTAAAGTACTCTCCCAGCTCCTTTGAATGTTTTTCTATTTTGAGACAGGGTCGTACAGAGTCGCTCACGGTGGTTTCAACCTGGCGATACTACCTGTCACACTCCCAGGATGTTGGGATTACAGGCCTGCGCCGCCACACCCTTAAATGCATTTTTAAAAAGAGTAATTCACCTTAATTTAGAGAAAGCTGGGAAATACAGATTTTTTTTTTTTAAGTGCGTAATCACCCACAATCGGACTGTGTAGAGGTAACTGCTGTTAGTATTTTGGATTATTTCCGTTCAATCTTTCTTTAAAGGCAGTATTCTACGAACTCTAAAGTTCTCTCCGGAAAGGTGTGCACTCCAGCCACAGGTGGTTAATCATCACTTCTGATTCATTTGAAGACAGCGGGGCTGTCATTTGAAGCCAGCGCTACGGGGACCGAGGCTCAGAGGCAGTCCGGGACTCTGCGCGGCCCCGGCGGCCTCGGCGGCGCGGCCCAGGCTCTCGCGCGCCCACGCGCGTCCCGCCACGCCTTGCGCCGTCCGGTTGCCGTGGGAACCGCAGAGCGCGCCTGCGCCTTCACTGCGGTTGTCTGGGGAGATTGAGGCCCGAGGATGGAGCTGCCGGATCCAGTACGCCAGCGGCTGGGAAACTTCAGCCGGACTGTGTTCCGCGACTCCAGCCGGACAGGGCCGGAGTACAGTGAGGGTTCGGGTGAGTGGCCGAAGCCCGGCGCAGAGTGGCCCGCGCGGGTGTTGGAGCTCTCAGATGGTGCCCGGATTAAAAATGGCGGCTTCGACTTCAGGTGGCTCTCCGCTATGCGGCGAGTGCCTCGGGGGAGGGGCCGGGCCGGGGACCGAGGCTGGGACCTTCTCAGGCCCTAACCCACTCTGGACGGGTGCTGTGCCACCTTGCCGCCGCACTGCAAACGCGGCAGCCGAGGTGATGCCAACTCCACTTCCCGTGAGGCCCGATGGTGCCCTAGACGACTCAATAGGAATGAGAAAAATCTGCGCAACACACCAGTACTTGAAGGCAGATCTTGACTTTTCCCCCATTGCCCGCCCTAGCCTCCCCGACGGGATGGAGGGAACAGCCATCCCCGTCCTGAGCCCGTGTCCTCAACCCTGGCAAAATAGCTTTGCCTTTCCTCTTTTCCTCGCAGATGTTCCTCCTGAAGCCGTTTTCCAGCAGAAGAAATGGGGGAAAGTTTTAAATGAGTCATTGTAAACCGCTATCCATTCAAGTGGTGCCTACCAAATTCTACTCTTTCCCTGCCTTCTTTTTATGTAAAACTCTTTCCCCTAATCTAGTAACAGTACCACGATGTAAGGATGCTGCATCCAGTGTAATGGATAACGCAGTTTGGTACAAAGCAGTTTCTACCTTGGGAATGATGAGCCGGCATACTGTTAACCAAACACCTGTGGTTTTCATCATTGACCTCCATGGTTGAGTAGAACTCCTCCTCTGCCCTTTTTTAAAGCTTTAAAGGGGCAGGGACTGATGCAGAGAAAAGCAAAGTCAGTTCCTATAGTTGCATTTTGTCACCTTGATCGTTGGCCTAATCCCTAAATGTAAGTCTTTTTATAATTTAGGATGTGCAGAGAAACAGGTGAAAAATTGGATTTTCTTATTCCTGAGGGTGAGTTACACACTCTAAACTCTTATGAAGCAAAATACTAGGTATGAGCAGACCTTTACTGGGAAAGGTTATGTAATAAGTATTCTAGGTTTTGGAAACAAGATGATCTCTGCAGCAGCTATAGACAAGTCATTTAGTGGGCATGGCTGGCTACCAGTAAAACTTTATGGACCCTAGAGAATTTTACATGGTTTCCACATGTCACAGAATTTTTTTTTTTTTTTAACATTTGAACACAAAAAAAATTTAGCTCTCCAACCATACAAGAATATACAGTTGGAGGCTGGGGAGATGGCTCAGTGGGATAAGCACTTCCCTGGTAAGTGCAAGGTCCTGAGTTCAATCCCCGGTTCTGCCAAAAAAAAAAAAAAATGTGTTACTTTTTGTAAGAATATACAGTTGGGGCCTGGGGAGAGAACTCGGCAGCATAAATGTCTGCCTGGGAAGAGCAAGGTCCTAAGTTCGATCCCCAGTACCACATGCCATGCCTGCCCCGGAATGCCTAGCTCGTGCCAACCTCGAAACTGGGCATGGTGGTGTATGCCTGTAATCCCAGCACTGGGGAGGCTGAGACAGAAGGATCACTATGAGTCTGAACTGTGTATGTAGCAAGACCCTGTATCAAATAATTAATTTTTATAAAACGTAATATATTTATGTTTTAAGTTCTGTTTATAGAACTTAACTTGAATTTTACAAAATGTAGGGCCGGCCAAAATAGCTCAGCATATTAAAATGCCTGCAAGCAGGTGCAGGGGCTGAGGGTTCAGTCCCAGGGCCTGCCATGCCGGCCCCGCCCCTGGGGCACACTAAGGCAAGACTGAGATTGGGCATGGGCCTGTAATCCCAGCTTTTGGGAGCCTGTAAACAGGCGGATCACTACGAGTCTGATCTAGTAGTGAGACCCTGAATACCCTGTAGACCCTTACCCAAAAATGCAGAAAAAAACCTGAATTTTATAAAATTAATGAATTTGTCTTCAAATTTCATTTATTGATTTTTAATTGCATGATTATAAATTTGATCTCCTGAAATAATAGACATGGCTCAACTTTTATCATGTTCATGAAAAAGATTTCTAATATTAAAAAATGATCTTTGCAAAGTTTTTATTTTTTCTATTTATTTGTGTGTGTGTGTGTGTGTGTGTACCAGTCAGCCAGCCCGAGGGCTGGGGCTGGCGCAGCATGTGGGGCCAGGGATGGAACCCTGGTCCCTGTGCTTTTGCTCAAGCTTGGCTAAGCACGCATGTTAGACCACTGAGCTATCTCGTTGGCTCCAGCAAAGTTTTGAATATAGTTTCTACTCCAAAAGTAATAAACTTTCAGTTTAATAAATACATTATTAGTTCACATTCCCTTGGTTGATCTGAAGTAGTAGTAGTTACTTACATTGCAAAAACAAGTTAATTTTCATGTCCATAGCTGACCAAGAATTATAGTATCATGGAAAAAGTACTAGGATGATGAGTTGTCTTCAGATTTAATAGAGTTTAAGGCTTTTATTACTGGCAATCTAATAAACTGGTATGAGCAAAAAATGATCATAATAATGAGGCATGTTCTTGGAGCTAAAGGAAATCATTTTTCTTTAAGAGATCATGATTCTGATATTTCAAAATTATTAATTCTGAATTTAGGCCCCTTTTATAATGACAGCAAAAGTTATGTGATCAACCTTAGATAAATGAAAGTCATGTATTACAAATGGCTGTATTGTTGACAACCTTATGACAGTATGCTTTCGTCAATTCATTTTTTCTGTATTCATATTTGGCATTTACAACATATAAGGCAAGATGACAGGTTCTGTGAGAGTCTCAAAACTGAGTTGGAAATGGTCTTTGCTTACAGTGAGGTTGTATATGAAATATGATCACAAAATGTGATCACAGGGCTCAGTGGCACAGTGCCTGCCTGACAAGTGTTAGGTCCAGAGTGATATATGTCAGTGTATAATTTTTTTTTAAATTATTACAGTAAAAGACACACTGCAATTAATCCTCTTCGAAATGCTCCCCTTGGGTTGAGGAGATAGTTCAGAGACATAAGTGCCTGCTTGGCAAGTACAAAGTCCCAAGTTTGATCCCCACTATCGCAAAACAAACAAACAAATAAATAAATAATACAAAGAATACTTCCCCTTGCTTTGGACACAGTTATGCCATAGTTCTTGCTGATTTCTGAAGCAGTTCTGGAAGTTCTCTTGCATGAGTGCTTTTAGCTGCATTGTAGTGACTACTCAGTGTCCTGAATCAGTTCAAAACATTTTTTCCTGGTCATTTTCACTTTGTAGAAGAGCCAGAAGTCACACAGCACCAGATCAGGTGAATAAGGTGGATAAGGACATGCCATAATATTTTAATTTTTTTTTTTTGAGACAGTCTCACTATACTGTTTAGGCTGGCCCTGAACTCATTATATAGCCAGGTTGGCCTCAGATTTGTGATCCTGTCTCAGCCTCAGGTGCTGTGATTACAGGCATACACTACCATGTCTGGTTGCCGTAATATTTTTAGTTGGCAGAAATTCCTTATATAGTTAATAAGCTCATGTGATAAAAATATATATATATGGTGAACGTTTAAATTAAGAACGTGTTATACTAAAAGACATATTACCAGTAATCCCCTCTGTGTACTTTCTCTTGCTTTAGACACACACCAATGTGTGGCAATGTGTCTTTTACTATAATGTTTTTTATTTAAACATTGACCACAGTTTTTGATCACCCTTTGTACACGTAGAAGAGAAAGAGGACTAATTTTTATTGAGCACCAATTAAGTGTGCTAAGTGCTGCTAGGGTGAAATAATTTGTTTTACCACTAGTCTTCACAAGCAACCTGTGAAGTAGCTACCATTTCACCAGTGGTGAAATGAAGGCTCAAACAAGTTAAATAATTTATCTGAAATCTGGTATCCAGGTTCATTTGGACTCTCGAGGCCATGGTCTCTGCAGTGCACCAGATTGTGTGGTATGAGGAGAGCTCTTTGCCAGCACTTCAGAAAGAGATCTCTGCTGGGATGAGGGAATATGATTGGGGAAGCACTTATGGAAAAGGACACTTTGATTTAGATAGTAAAGAATGTGTAGGCTTAGGGTATAGTGAAAAAGAAGGATGTATGTATAATTTGAAATCAATTTTTATGTGAGTTTATCTGAAATATTTGTATTTTTATGTGTTTATTTTATAATATCTTTATATAGAATTCTATGAAGGAGACTGATAATTATGTCTATTCAATAGGATTCATATTGATAATCCAAATTTAATTTACACCAGTAGTGTGCAAAATGTTAGCAGACTATAACAAAGTAATAAAGCAACAAAGTAATTGAAGAATATAAAATATATCCCCAGGTAACCATTATTTGAACTAAAAGGTATTAGGGTGGATATTCTTTTTACTGTTAGTAATAATAGTTGGGGATATAGCTCAGTGGCACAGTGCCTGCTTGGCAAGCACAAGGTCCTGAGTTTTATTCCTAGTACAAAAAAAGAAAGAAAGAAAAGAAAACAGCTGGGCGTGGTGGTGCAGGCCTATAATCCCAGCGCTGAGGCAGTAAAATCAGCCATGAGTTTGTGGCCAGCCTGGACTACCTACTGAGTTCAAGGCCACTCTAAACTCCATAGTGAATCCCTGTTTCAAAACAAACAGGCTTAAAATTTGGAGTTTTATTGAACAAATAATAGTTACTAATTCTCAAAAATGAAAGGATTTGAAGGAATTAAGAGTTTACTCCTTTTCTCTTCTATAGATAATGAAATGAGCTCCAATTTGGCCCTGCAGATGTCACTTTATTTTAACACTTACTTTTTCCCACTCTGGTGGGTGGGCGCCATTATGATGCTTCATATGAAGGTACGTCTGTGGTTTTATTATTGCTGAGGCCACTTGGGCCCTTCCCTAATAATGTTACATTATTAATAAAATTAACAGTCCTTACAAAGAGTTTTCCTGTTCAGGTCAGTACTACTCTATGTGAGAGATTACAACATGGTTTTTGTTTTGTTTTGTTTTTAGTATTCATTCTTGCCTGATTACTACAAATTCATTGTGATCACTATTATCGTCCTCGTAACCCTAATTGAAGCTATCCGGTTGTACCTGGGCTACATGGGTAACCTGCAGGAGAAGGTAGGCTGTGCTTCTCGTCATCTCAGCACTGCACACAAAAGCAGGCCAGCTAGAGGCAGTGAACGGTGGAAAGAGCACAGGCCTCTCTAGGTCCTGGCTCCAAACTGACCACTTAGGTCACTGTTAATCTCTTTGCTTAATGTCTTGAGCTTCGAGTTCTTCATACAAAAATAATCTGTAAGAAGAGGAAAATATTTATTCCAAATATTTATTCAGATTAAGTGAGATGATTTATATAAAGTACTTGAAGTACTTATTGTTAAACACTTAAGAATTCATAGTTTTCCCTCTTCTCAGTCTTTAAAAAAATTTAATCAATTAAACTCAACTGTTTGGATCCTGAATAAGCAGAGGAGGAAATTAAATTCATTTCCTATGCCAGGCTCATGCTTTCTGTCTGAATCACCACACTGCCTAAGCATTTACAATTACCAAGGTGTTGGGGTAATTCTGTGGTTGTGTGGGCCCTTTGTAATTAGGTCACACCCAGCAAATCTGTTATTTCCTGCTATTTCTTAACCCAACCATCTACTCTGGATTGATGTGTTGATTCCCAATCTTTCTGCTTTCACTTGTTTATTTACCTTCCTCCTCTATAAAAAGTCTATATGCATTTTTTTTTAATTTGGTACATACCAAATTGAGTCTAGGTGAGCTATGTTCTTGGTCCAAGCCTGTATACATTCTCGAAGTCTTTCTTTCACCTACTCTAACACTCCCATATTTCTTGTACCACTTACTTTATACCTCTAAATGTTGCATTTAATTATTCACCAACTTAGTTACTCCTCTCTCATTGCTGGGACAAATACCCGACACTCAAAATGAGGGAAGGAAAAGTTTATTTAGTTTACAGTTATTGGAGGTTTCATAGTTGAAAACAGCCTGAATTACATAGCAAGACCTCTGAGCCTTATTTGCTCAGGAGAAAGGATCAGTGCCTCCGTACGCCTCCACCTGGCACTACAGGGTCCAGAGGAGAGGCTGGGCACTGCCATGTCCTGGATGACCTGCTCCATACCTCGGAGAGGCCTCAGCTGGGGGAAGTGAGAGCTGCCAGTTTAACTGTTCTTGCCTCTCTGGCCCCGCCCCTCAATCCCTGCCCTTGTTCTGTGGCCCCGCCCCTCAAGCCACTCACTGCTCCTGGAGCCATGTCTACCCCATGCCTTACAAGAGGTTTTAGGGAGACAGCTAGACACAAATCATAACACTCACCCCAAAGTGTATTATAGGATTAATTCACACAAAATTAATTTTCTTGTCTAGGTAGCATATTCTCTAAGGGCCAGGACCATGACATACTCCTTTTGAATTACAGAACCCACTATAGGTTCACAGTAGTCCAGAGTATTTATTTATGTGCAAAAACAAAAACTATTTACTGATCTCATTAGTTTCTTTTGGGGGGATAAAATCAAAACCAGGGTGTCACACATTCCAGACAAGCATTCCACCACTGAGTCACAGCCCCAGCCCCAATTTCAGTGCTCTTGCTGTAATGTCTTTGCAGGTTCCTGAACTGGCAGGCTTTTGGCTCTTGAGCCTTCTGCTGCAGTTGCCTTTAATTCTTTTCTTGTTGTTGAATGAAAGCCTAACGAATCTGCCCTTGGAACAAGCGATGCACATCATCTTCACCATCTTCCTTACTTTCCAAGTTATTTCGGCATTTTATACCCTGAAGAAAATGGTCAATCAGCTGGCAGCTCGCTTCCACCTCCAAGACTTTGACCGGCTCTCTGCAAACAGAGGAGATGTGAGAAGAATGAGGTCATGTATAGAAGAGATTTAATCCAGCGCTGCTGAGAGAAAATCTCAGAGTTTAGAAGACTGTAAAAGTGGGGAAACATCAGAAGTCTAGCATGAGCAAAAGAATAAAGCTAGTGTTTTGAACTGTATTCCCTGTAGCTCTGAAATGCCCAGATTGGGGGCAGTGCTAAAGCTTCCTGTACTACCTAAAAGCAGTTATACTAACCCTAAAACCTACATGATGTCTACCTGAAGATGATCTTTTTTTATGCAGAGTTTTCCAGGTACATAGATATCTATTAGCTGTGTTTTACCAGTTTTATTGTAATATTTCTAGTTACAAACTTTAACTAGAAATGTATGTCTTTTTGAATTTATTATTCTGGCTGTGTATCTGACCTTCTTTGAGTACATAGAAATGCTAGTCAAGGAGACTTTAGCTCAGTCATAGAGCATGCACAAGTCCCTGAGTTCAATCCCCAGTGCTGCTAAGAAAAAAAAAACCAAAAACAGAAATGCTAGTCAACATTTTGGTGTGTTAGACTCTCTTTATAACTAAAATCAAACTTTCAAGTCTATTAGGGTTAAATTCTAACCCTAGTATTTGTTAGCTATTATACTAAAGTAAAGAAGACAAACATTTTGTTGTTGCTGCTGTTTTTTGGGGGGTGGTTTTTTGGGACAGGGTCTCACAATGTAGTCCAGCCTGGACTTGGACTCACTGTGTAGCCCAGACTGGCCTTGAGCTCACAGTGATCCTTCTTTCTCAGCCTCCCAAGAGTTGGTAAGACAGGCATGGGCCTTGATAGGTGGATTATCATAATATTTAGAGAATATTTTTGTCATAAAAATTGTAACTTTTGTAAAACCATGTTCAATATTTGTTGTGGTGATATGTAAAATGCTTTTATAATAAACTCTGTGTTAATAAAGTATGAGCACCAGATTATTCCTGTCCTGTGTGGTTCTGTTGTCCTTTGTCTCACACAGTTGCAAGTGAGGGAAGGAGAAAACATATTAGCAAGCTTCTGTGAGTCAGGCACCATAACAGGTGTATTAAATTAACCTTGTGATTTCATCTGCTAGGTCATCATTTACTGAAGAACTGCTCCATACCCATTAAATTTGTATGAGGCTTGATTTGAAAATCAAGATGTCTGTTAACAAAGTGAGAGCTAAGATAGCCATAGGGACCATGCCCATGGGTCTAAATGAATGTGTTCCCTTCAAATACAAGTCTGTATAAGAAAATGTAGTTTAAGATACAGTTTATCTTGATTACTGGATTGACTTAAGATAATATTTTTCACTCAGGTTTTCTTATCTGTAGGAAAATATACCTTCATAAATAATGCATTAGTACGGCTTATGTCTAGGTGGCCCCCAAGGGCCATTGGTGGGGCTTTGGAAGAAGATGTAGCGGCGCAGCTAAATGTGCTGTGAGGAGGTGGAGCTGGACTGAAGGCTGGGTCATAAGGAGTGTGGTCTACAAAGTGTGCCTCCCTTTTCTCAGCTTCCTGGCTGCTGTGGTGTGAGCACCCACACACGCACACACACACGCACACACGCGCCCACACACACACAGTCCTCATGTTTAGTCCTGCAGAACATGAGCTGAAACTTCTGCAACATGAGGCGAAGTGAACCTTCTTCCTTGAGCTGCATGTGGCAGGGATCCTGCCGCAGTGACCATGGGTGCCCAAGGCATGTACTGAGGAAATAGTTGTAGATACAAAGACTGTTCTCTCTAGTTTTCTTTTGCTAAATTCATGCTTATTTTAGGATTTCCATGATTAATCTATTCATTCTTACATTGATTACTTTTTAAAAATGTCTTTATCTCCCATTCACTCTGGCTTATGCCTGACCAAACTGTTGTGCTAATTTTATTTCTGCTGTGGGGTGTGGGTGTGGGTGTCGTTCAGGTTTCTCCAGGGAGTGGCTGATTATTTTCTCCTACACCAAAGTAGTCACTAGATCTACTGTCTAGGTCTAATGTAATTATTTGAAATTGAAAATAGAATTCTCTTTGAATATTTTTATAAAATTTGCATTGTTTCCCAGACATAAATGGGTAGGTGATTCTATAAGAAAATAGAGGGGCTGGGGAGATAGTTCAGTAGAATAAGCACTTGACTGGCAAGTGCAGGTCCTGAGTTCAATCCCCGGTACTGCAAAAGAAAAATATAAAGTTAAGTCTGTAAGGTAGATAAATTAAGGGAATGCTCAAGAAAGACTTTTTTTTTTTAGGTAATAATTGTGGTACTGGAGACTGAACCCAGGGGCTTCATACTAAGGTTCCAACCTTTTTAAAAAATATATTTAGACAGGGTTTTCTAAAGTAACTCAGTTGCCCAGGCTGGGCTCAAACTTTGGATCCTCCTGTTCCAGCCTCCCAGAGTGCTGGCTTTACAGGCACTTATCACCTCACCCATTTTATAAAGAGTTTTTTAAAATCTCAAGATTGTCTCAAGAGTTTCAGTTCATGATTTTTTTTTTTTTCTTTTTGTACTGGGGGTCAAACTTAGGATCTTGTGCTTACCAGGCAGCCTCTTATGCTGTTGAGCTAACTCCCAGGCCCAAGTGTTTCAGATTAAATGGCAGAGCTTCAGATACATCCAAACCTTAATTTAGAAGTAAGAAGTTAATGAAAATTTTAGTCACAATCATAGAAAAACTTACGAGAAAATAAATTTGATTTATTAAAATGTTCAAATAATTTTACTATGATAATATGATAGTTAAAATGCAGACATGGTAAAATGGAAAAAGAATCAAAGAGGGAGATTAGGGCCATGACCAAGTAATTTGTCATCTAAATAATCATGGTTTTTATATTAAACTAGCATTTTTTGTTGGGAGTATACAGTAGTCCTTCACTATTTCACAGTTGGACTTCCGCAGATTCACTGTTTTGCGGGTGTTTTGTTTTGCTTTCCTATATTTAGGACAGGGTCTAAAGGGCCTACAGAGTCTCACTATGTAGATCAGACTCGCAGCGATTCTCCTGTTTGCAGCTGGGATTACAGGAGCGCACCACTACAGAGTCTCAACCGCCTTCTCAGTGTGCCAGGGGGTGGGGCCGGCACAGCACGCTTGGGATTGAACCCCGGCAGCCGCATTCTGCCTAAGTAGGCACTTTAAGTACCCTGAGCTGCAAGGCCAGCCCTGTTGCATAGGTTTTCAAAAACTATTAATCTAGTTATTTATCACAGATTTTTTGCTATATCATGGGATTTTGCGATATTGTTAAAATTATATAGGTTTGCAAGTTTAGAAAATGGTTAAGAACATTAGAAGTAGGGCCCGCCAGATAGCAGATTAAAGCACCTGCTTAGGCAGACACAGGGGCCAAGAGCTCCATCCCTGGTGTGCCATGCTGCCGTGACCCCCAGAATGTACTGAGAATGTCGAATGAGACTAGGCATGACGGCAAGTGCCTGTAATCCCAGCTCTTGAGAGCCGGAAAACAGGAGAATCACTAAAGTCCAGTCTACGTAGTAGGACCCTATAGACCCTGTACTAAAATATGTTTAAAAAATAAATTAATGTCAAATAGAACATTAGAAGTGTTTTTAAAAGTGTGGGAAGCCTTACAATATATATAAATATAAAATAAACAGAACGTCACTACTTCACTGGGGGCAGCGGGGTCTGGAAGATAACCTCTGCCCTGAAGGACCACTGTATTCTCTGTGCCAGTGCTTGAAATTGAGATAGAAGAGATCCTTAGATGTCAGTTGATGCATTTTGAGTACTGACAGCCTTTATCTTGATTTTATCTGAAAACGTTCATTAATCCTTAATTTCTGAATATTCTTCTCTCCATCATTTCACACTTCTGAAAATTTCCAGTTAAGATGTTGAACTTGGCAAATATTCCATTCTCCACCTATTTTTTTTTTCTCATCAGAGACAAGGTAGGTGTGAATGTCTAGAAAGCAAATGGACTTTAAAATACTGAAGCTGGTTAATTTAACATATATTGGAGTGTTTGCCTGGAATATGCAAGATGTGTTAGAACGGCCAAAGACAGAAGCACTCCTAGTCCTTGGGTATGAGATGGGGAGGACAGAAATATAAGTATCAGGGAAGTGCGCTGGATGGATGTGGAGCTTTGGAACGCCTGACAGCCCTTCTTTTGCAAGACATCTCCCCTCTGTGCTCCTGCACTTAGCATCTAGGATTAGCTGCACATTGGCCTTCCATCAGCATCACTTAGCACGCCCCACGCTCTGCGCTGGAGCGGGGGGGTGGACGTTCAGGTTAAATGCACACACTCACTCCCACTTGCCTGAATAAACAAGGAGCTTACTGCCTGGTGGAAAGGCAGAAATGCAAATGATTGATCCCCTCATAATACTGTGGCGGGTATTAGGGGAGGTCACAGAGAAGTGACATCTGAGTGAGTTAAGAAATCTGGAAAGTCTTCCCAGAGAAAGTGATGCTTGAGATTTGAAGAATGAGTGAATTTTAAATTTAGTATTAAGAGGTAGAAATAGTGGTAACTGCAGGCACTGACTTCAGTGTTTATAAGCGAGTGAGTGAAGTTGTTGGAGCAGAAAGGCACAGACTACAGTGGAGAAGTTTGTAAGGTGCTGGTAAGATAAGGTGATGGTTAGAATATTGTGAATCCCTAAAGAGTTTAAAAAGGGAGTCTCACAAACAGATTTGAATTGTAGGGCCAACTAGATAGCTCAGCGGATTAAAGTGCCTGCCTAGGCAGGATCAGGGGACAGGGGTTCGATTGAGACTGGGCATAGTGGCATGTGCCTGTGATTCCAGCACTTAGGAGGCTGACAACAGGAAAATCACTGTGAGTCCTAACTGTGTAGTGAGACCCTGTAGACTAAATGCATTAAATACAGGAAAAGGAAGGAAGGAAGGAAGGAAGGAAGGAAGGAAGGAAGGAAGGAAGGAAGGAAGGAAGGAAGGAAGGAAGGCAGGCAGGCAGGCAGGCAGGCAGGCAGGCAGGCAGGCAGGCAGGCAGGCAAGCCCCTGCCTCTTTCTGGAGACTGTGGAAAGTGAATTCGAAGAGTTGGGCTAGACACAGAGAGATCAACAGGGATTTAGCATTTAGGAGAGAGCAAGGTGGCCTGAATGGAGTGGCAGTAAAAAAACTGGAAAGCAACATAAAACCTATTAAAATTCTTTAAATAAATAATGTATTTTTTTCTAATTCATTATTTCAGAGCTACTACAATGGTAAACAAAACGATGCACTCATTGTTTTATTGCCCCCAGTTATTACATTATTGTGAAGACACTAAGGCTTCATCTGAAAGTCTTAAGTTATGCTTGACATAATCTACTTAAATGATTATTTGAATCAGTTAAGATTATAGTTTTAAAAAACTGAAATAGCACAAGATTGTGAAAGTAAAGAAAAGCCATCTATAATTCTACCAGCCAAAAGTAGCAACTATTAGCAAATGCCTGTTTCCTTGTATAAATGCTGCTTCTCCCTGAGTTCAATTCCTCTCCAGGGTCTGAATCTAGGCCCTTAAAACGCTTAAGCTCTGCCACTCCTACCTTTTTTTTTTTCTTTTTCCTTTTTTCTTTTTAATTTTGAAACAGTCTTGGCTAAGTTGCCTAGACTGGGCCTGAATTTTTGATCCTTCTGCCCAGAGTGCTGGCATTATAGAAATGCTTTCCTAAATACATAGATGTGATCATAGGCACTTAAAATTTTGCGCCCAGTTTATCTGAAAACATTTTAAGTACTTACCCATGTTTCCACATAATTATATAACCACCATTTTAAATGCTTATACATTATTCTATTAAGTAGATGGATTCCAGTTTATTTAGTTTTTCTCCTACTGTTGAATATTTTTGCTTTTTTCTTTTGCATATATATACATCCATGTATATTTCATTGTAATGAACATCTTGTGTATATAACATTTTACGTATTTTAGGTTATTCCTTTTTCTTGTAAGGCAGATTCTCAGAAATGAAATTGCCAAGACATAAGGTATGAACATCTTTAAGAACACTTGATGTATATTATATTCACTTTCTGTTCACCACCCACACTTCTAAAAATATTACAATGAAAATTTGACAAGGACAGATTTATGGACTTTAGTATGCTGTTGTCTTTGTATTACTGAGTACCTACCACAGGGACATTGCGTTTCCTGGGAAGAGAAAAATAAATCTAAAAGCTGAGAAAGGAGAAGTGCAAAGACTTAAGGGGGGGGATTTTGAATTAAGGAAAAACTGATAAGGGGCAGAAAAAGGATTAGGCAAGCTGGTTGCAGTCAGCAACAGACAGCAAGATGTGACACAATAAAAACTGGGGCATTGAGTTGGGACAGCCCTAGGACATAAAAAGACTGAAATGAAGTAAAGCTCTGGATTACTTTGTTCTTGAATATTGAATTTTTTTCAGAAGCATGGAGCATGAAATATTATCGTGATAAGCCAAGATTGGAAACATAGCCAAGAAAAAGAGGTCTTTAAGGGATTGTTTAAAATGTGCTGAAAGAATAATTTGGTTTGGTCTTAAACGGCTCAAAAAAGTAAATTGACATAAAGCTTTTGCATAGCAAAATAGTACAGGGGCAGAAAACAATGAGGCAAACAAAAATAGTTTGCCTAGTAAATTTGTTAGCATATAAAGTGTTAGATTTTGATCATAGAAAATGTTATCAGAAGATTTAACTGTGGTATTTTATAAGTATAATTAGCAGTAATTTGTTATGGGTATACATCTTTATTCTGGTCTTAAAAGATGATTTAGGAGTTTCAAGGCAATAAAAAAAATGAAATAATTACCAGGCATTGCAAAAATCATTTTAAATACCAACTCCCAGCCACTGGGTTTAAGCATTGAAAAACATGCAGGCCCTAGAAAAATCTGCTTAAATACAAATTAAGCCAGAAGGTACAAATTTTGGTGTATAGACAGATTTATATATTTCTGAAAAAGGTCAGTTGTCATCCTGTAATCACTTATTTTTATTTATTTATTTATTTGTTTGCTTATTTTGTGGAACAAGGGATTGAACTCAGGCCCTTGCACTTGCCAGGGAAGCACTTATTCCACTGAGCCGTCACCTCCGTGCCCTGTAATCATTTAAATCAAAGTTAAGAAAGTATACAACTTCTAAAAGCAAGACACAAAGCAGAAGATAGCATGGAGCATATATTCTATGAAAAACCAAGGACATATAGAAATTTATCTTATCAACATGCTCAGTCTAAACCAGTTCCACAGCCAAACATCCTTGTCTGGAGGGGTTCTCATCTATGCCATCAGGTGTTTTTCCTCCACTGTTCCACAGAGCTAGGTGTTTAGCACTTAACAGCATTAAAAATGTAGACTTTTAAAAACATCAACCAAGAATGGCCTTGTCTTTAATTTTTCAATACTCTAATAGCACTATTTTTGGCTGATGGTAAAGTGGTGTTATTGATTCGTCTTTAAAGGGTTTTATAGTTCCTGATCCTAAGTTATTTTTATTCTAATTGAAAATACATTGTAGACATTGTTCCATAGTGTAGCCTGCAAGAGAAAAATGTTTAATATTTAAGTTATATGCACATTTAAAAAATATTTTATAAATGTTCGATTCATTAGTGCCTAGAGGCACAAAAATAACCACTAGAGAGAGCAGAAGTTTAGAATTTTGCCTCAATAATTTTCCTAAAAAGAATGAGATCTTATTAAAAGGAAGATTTTTGCTATTCTCAAAATTATTGCTCCTTAGGATCAATAAACTCTTTCTAAGAAGGCAGGAATATTTTCACTGTTGATTGTACAGTAAGTTACAAAAGAGCTGCAAAAGGTAGGCTTTGTTCATGTTATGACTTTGTTATGCAAGGTAAACTTAATTAACACCACCAATAATACCTCATCCACCATACTTTAACACCATGACCAAAAAGATACACATGATCAAGGCTTTGCCCTTCCAGCCAAGGTCTAGCAAAGGAGAGAAACTTAAAATAACATAGTACCTTCCAAAAATATTGTAGCAGTCCTACGTAAAAGATGAAAATGGGTAAGGAAGCCTGTCGAGGCACATGATGCTTCTGAGACAGAGAGAATAATATGTGACAATGCCCTGAAAATACAAGGCTTCAATAGAACTGAAAGTCGTTTGGTGTCTCTAAAATATAAGATGTGTAGGGGAGGAGGAGTTCAGATAAACTGAACATCAGTTCTTATATAATATATTAAAGACTTTGAACTTTATGCCATAGGCAGTAGAGTGTAGTAATGCCTCGGTCCGTGGACACTTCTACTTGCAAACAATTCAGTTTGCAAATAGAACTGTTGAACAAAATTTGCTTCCACTGACAAACTCTACCTCAGGTGACAAACATGACCGCAGCCATCTTCTCCACATAAACACAAATGCAGTGATCATCCCCAAAATTGGAAACAAATTACATTCACAAACCAAGGTACTGGGCTGGAGACATAGCTCAGTGGCATAAGCACCTGCCTGGAAAGTGCAAGATCCTAAGTTTGGTCCCCAGTGGAAAAAGAAAATTAATTAATTAAAATAAACCAACATGCTACTTATATCTATATTTAAACAATTAAAAGGTTATTGTTGCAATATTTGAAAATGATTGAGAAAGGCAGCTAATTCAATGAATCATACAATCGCATTTCAAAAGAATCTTATAAAAGGCTAAAATGTTAAACCCACGTGCACACATGCGTGCACATACACATATTCTGCCCCTTACAGGTACTTGCTTGGCCCACTTAGAGGTCAAGCTAACGCTGCAGAGGCTGCTTGCAAAGCTAAAGCTTCAACAGAAGGAGATCAGCTATTGGTACATGTTGTCCCCAGTGTGTAAGACAGTGCTTATGTGCCTAACAGGGTGGACAAGATGGTCTTGACTGGATGCACAGATGAAAGAAAGAACAAGAAAGCTCTTAGAACTCAGATCTTCTTGCCTTCTCTTCTTAATACAGAGTAGTTCCTTAAAAAAAAAAAAGAAAAATCTCCCCACAGAATAGAAACACTACATTTACTTATATCTGAAATCTTTGTGACATGAAAAATAATCCTAATTTTAAAACCATTTACCACTCTTATACTAAGTGTAAACTTTCAAATTTGGCTAGACTCCCTAGACTAATATAAATAACAGCCATCATTTAGTTGGACGCCTGCTATGTACCAGGTGCTCCCCTGGGGCTTATCAATATCTCATCCAATTCTAATGACAACTCGAGAAAGCACATACTATTCCCGTTTTTTTGAAGCTAAAATTGGGGTTTTGGATAGGTTAGGAACTTGCCGTGGTCACAGGGCAAGTCAATGGAAGAAAGGAAACCCAATACAATGTGGCTCTAACCCATTTTTTCACTACGCAGTGCTCCCCCTTGCCAAACATGCTCCAAATATATTAGGTTGATTTTGATCTGTCCAACCTAGAATCCAAAGCCAGAACATTGGTCTTGTTTCTCAACCTTGTCCTGAGTCATTTCATGCTGATCAGCATAAACTTGGAGTTAAAGAGATGTGTGTTTGATTAAAATTTTTAATGGGAAAATCCTTTGATACACTAATGAAAAGGATTGCCACTTGTTGCAAGTAGACCCTTGTAAAATGTGAAGTGCTTTCATATACTATCTTCTTTACTCCTCCAAGTTATAAAAAGATACATTCTGAGAAATGCAATTTCACCATCAGGCATGCATCACAAAATGTACTTACAAAACTCAAGAGCTATGACATCACCAAGCAATGTCACAGTCTATGGGACCACCATTATACATATTGTCCATTACTGACAGAGCATCATTATGGAGTGCACAACTGCAATGTTATCTATCTGTATATCTATCTATCTATCTATCTATTATCTAGCTATATATCTATTTTACATATTATGTATTTGGTACAGGGTCTCACTACACAGCTCGGACTCGTAGTGATCCTCCTGTTTTTAGTCTCCCCAGTGCTGAGATTACAGGCATGTGCCATCATGCCCAGACAGTGGCTGGCTCAGCGTGCCTGGGGGCAGGACCAGCGTGGTATGTCATGCTACAGATCGAACCCCAGCCCCTGCGCTTGCCTAAGCAGGTGCTTAGTCTGCTGAGCTATCTCACTGGCCCTGCAATGGTACAATTATTAAATAAATATATAATTATAATACCATTTCCCATTTTGAGAAATGAGAAAAACAGTATCAGAAAGGTCTAATAAGTTAACCAAGATTAGGTAGCTGATAATTGGCAGAGCTGGTATTCAAACTGAGGCCTGATTCCAAGGCTTTTCCACACAGTTCTGTTCTACAAATTAATTGAAGTCCTATGGTTTGGCAGGCACTGAAGACTCTAGGACAAGAAAGATGCTTTTCCTTCACCTAAGAGACTTAGAGTCTAACCCATAAAGTGTAGGAGAAAAATAATAAAGGGGTATGTGGTGGGGAGAACTTTAGGCCCCACTAGACTAGATTCTCTCCCATTTCAAATAGCAAAGGGGTCCAGCGCACAAGCCCACTATTGGAGGCTGGAAGCAGCGGGGCTTTTTAAAACAGCCTGGCGTGTGCATTCTTCCTCTCTCTCTGCTTTGGAATAAAGCTGAAAGCTAGTTTTTATAAAGCAAATTCCTGCAAATGCAAATTGATGAGGTACAAACTAAGAACTCACACAGAGGAGAAAAAGGGTCAGTCTTAAGGGGTAGTCAGAAAAGGATTTTGAGAGAGACCATTTGGATCGTGGAAAACTCTATGCCAATTAAGCTGCCCATATACTTTGTTTCTCTAGTAAAGGACTTCTTAAAATTAAAAAATAAAAATGCCACTGCCACATCTTTTGGAATACTTTATAGCTCTATGAATCTATGACTCATGGTGTTTCTACATTGTATTCATTACAATATCAGAATTTGCCAGATTGTCCTCAGTGTTTATGACCCAATATTTATGTGTGTGTGTGTGTGTGTGTGTGTGTGTGCGTGCTAGGAATCAACCTCATGGCCTCACTCATACTAAGCAGGTGTTCTACCACTGAGCTATATCTCCGGTCCTATAATAAGAATTTTACAAGTATATCAAATATTTCCTGAAATCCACTTTCATCCTACATGAACAATAAGGAATTCACTGATTCTGGATTTCACAGATATGAAGAACTTGGAGTTCCAGTGTACGGACTTAAGTAATAATCTTTTGATGGAAAGATTTTGTTTTTTATTGTTTTAGGTTTTATTTTTCAATTTGTATAACTTTTTTTAGCATTCTTTTTAAATTTTATTTTTGTTAGCACACATTTGCCATACATAATGGTCAGTCCATCACAAGAAACATGTACCTGTGTGTAACACATCTTAATTCTTCTTGTTTTTTAATTCTTCTTTTGATTTGTGTTTCTAATAGAATTAAGGGTGAAGTGCGAGCTACCATTTTTGGGTGCTTATCGCACAAAGTTTTAGAAGCACCTAAGGCATGCCAAATTTGTTTTGAAAACTTTGGTCTGCTAGGTTATAAAAACAGGTCTCTAGATTATAAAAACAGCTCATGAGCCCTCAGTAAGCTCCTGCCTTCACTGCATGACAATTGAATAAGCCAAATATTTCCTTCTTTTGCAAAGAAGCCCAAGCCAGCATATGGATTGAAGAATGAAAAAGACACAATAAAAATACAGAAATAAAACATCCACTCCAATTGCAGGGTTCAAGCAATCATAAGTCAACAAAGACAGAAACGCTCGCTCACAACAAACCCAGCTGCAGTTAATAACATGAGCCATATCAAGAGCAAATCTGAATGCACACATGCCAGGAAAGAGATTTTTATGATTTCAGTAGAAAAAAGCTCCACCTCCTACTCCATTGAGGGCCAAGAACAAAGTCAGACAAGTGGAAAATATGTGGAAACAGCAGTGCTTTGGTGCTGGAAGATGAAGAATCACAGTCACCAGTTGGGGGAAAAGCCCACCTCTGGCGTGTTCCATTAAAATTGCTTGCTGAGATGCTTGTGCCAGTCCAGGGCACCATTTTCAAGCCTGGGGGAAGCATGTGGTACACACCCCAATTTCAATTTACTTGGCAAAGTTTGCTCTCAAAAGCAGTATTGTGGGGCCAAGGAGATGGCTCAGTAGAATAAGTGCTTCCCTGACAAGCACAAGGGCCTGAGTTCAATCCCCAGTTCTGCCAAAAAAAAAAAAAAAAGCAGTATTGTTTTCAGATTTAATTCTTTAAAATCTAGTCCCTGTATTATTGACTAAAAGATAGCTAAGAGAACAGGAATGGTGACAGTGCCTGCAATCCCAACATTTGAGGTGGGGATGGGGAATCTCCCTGAGTTCCAGGCCAGTTTGGGCTACAATGGGAGACCCTACCTGAAACTAAACAAAAATTACAAAACAAAACCAAATATGCTAAGAAGGAGTGTGTGTGAGAGTGTGTATGTGTACGTGTGTCCTATTTTGTTGTTTTAGAGTCTAGTCCCTGAGCAAAGAAATGAAGTTTGAGGATGTCTCTAATTCTACTCAATAAACAAAACCGACCAAACAAAAAACATCAGCATAAAACAGAATGTTTGTTAACAGGAATTCAGTGGCGATATTTTAAAATTGAGCCTCTCAGTAAGAGGGAATTTTATTTCTTTCTTGATTTCACAAACTTCAGGATCTAGATAGAGATTCCATTTTCAGCGACAGAGGAAATTGCATTTGTTGGGAGAACTACAGTTTTGCGCTGTATACCTGACTTGTGGTCATGTGAAGGCAGTCAGGATTTTCCCCTGCTAGCTCTTTCATGATTGTCCTGAGTATTATAGTACCATTGTAATTTTTTTCAAAAGTGTCTTTATTTTAAAAAATTTAAAACACATGTCTACATATTGATTGTTTGTTAATAAGTAATTTATTCCTCCTCCATGGAAAATTCAGCAAACTCAATATCAGAACAGGGCTTTTTTATTTTCTACTCAGCATCATTCTGTGGAATTGATTTTTTTTTAAACAAGGTCTCACTGTGTAATCAGGTTGGCCTTGAATTCACCACGTAGTCGGGGATGGCCTTCAAATTATGGTGATCGTACTGTCTCAGCCTCCCAAGTGCCAAGATTAGAGGTGTACGCCCCTACGCTTGGCTGTGGAACTGATTGTAATTCAAGTAATTTTGTGTGTAGATCATACCCTGCCAACTATATTGTTTGTGTGAAGACTATCATCTTGCTTACTTTCAAAGCCACTCTCAAAGGCAAAAACCAAGGAACTGTAAATTCAGAAAAGGAAACAATATGGCCAGACCAAGTTTGTGTGAGCACAAAACCTGGACCCAGACTGATAGCAGACAGCAGCCCACACGTCCCCCACATTGCTCCTCTTTAGCTGTCTAGAGCAAATAGCTTGAAATCGACTGAATCCTGTAACTTGTGTCTTGACTTCATCTTTTCATCAATTTCCAAATAAATGGGACAGGACCTGTGCAGGGTTTGATGTTGCTTTTGGATTCATAGCTTAGCTTCCTACTACATTAAAGGGGACTCACCTATCTCATAGATATTTTTAGAATCAAATAAGATGAGGGCTTATAATCATGGTGGCAGAATAATGATTGCTGTAAATATCCACATCCTGATCCCCAGGCCCTGTGACTATGTTAGGTTGCATGGCAAAAAGGAAGGAAATCTGCAGATGGAAATAAGGTTGCTAGGTAACTGACTTTAAAAATAAAGTACCCTGGGTCATCCGGATGGACCCAGTGTAATCATAAGGATCCTTAAAAGAGGAAAAAGGAGACTGATGAGTGATTGGATGAAGACCTGACCAGCCACAGCTGGCTTTGAAGATGAAAAAGGCCACAGTACAAGTGTGGCAATTCTAGAAGCTACAAATGGTGAGAAAGCAAGTTCTTACCCAGAGCTTCAGGAAGGACTAGCCGTACTACTGAGAGCTGAGTAAATTACAGTGAGCAGCTTCTCAAGCATCCGCCTTGAAGGACAGCAAAGCTCATCTGTTAAGAGAAGGAAGGGCTGAAGGCAGATTGACAGGAGCCAGGCTGCCAGCCATAGTGGTCTGGCTCAAACTGCAGCACCCTCTGCCATCCCACTTAACCCTTGCTCCCAACCCTGGTGCCCAGAGTAGAGGCCAGTGCTGAAAATGACAGGAGACACCACTGCCCCACTTGTTCAACAGGAATGTCCCACACTGTCACAAAGGCAGGCTGACCTTGCATCCCCCCCGTTACCACTCCAATACCTCTGGGTTCCCTTCTGCCTTTGTAGTCTCCAGGCTGCCTCAGCTCATTGCCCTGGTGGTAGGGGCTGGACCTGGCTAAATATATCAGCCTGTGGCCAAGTTAAAGAGCACCTCTGACCTCAGGTTCCAGATTCACATGCAGGAAAGAGTAACCAAATAGCTGCAGCCTTGTTCTGTTCTTCCTGCAAGATCGTTCCTACTTCACATGCATCTCATCAAAGGGCCTCCAGGGACGGGAGGCTGAGCAAATGCCAGATTTTGAAATTATTTTCCTCCAGCTGTGCATTAACATTTTACTTCAATCTTGACCCAAAGCCTGCTCAAGATGAAAGGCTTGAAGGGGTTCCAAAGGTGAATCTGAGCCAAACTGATTTTTGCCCATGTCTCCAGGCCCTAGGTCTCCCCCACCTCCAGAAGCCTTATCAATAGAATGAAAATCCTGCCCTGGAGAATTCTCTATTGCTGCAGATTTATAAGCAGCCAGTGCTCAGCGAGGCCTGCATGGCTCATTCTTGGTCCACTCGGCTTCCACAGGAGCAGCCACTCTGACCCACATTCCTGGAACAATTTCTTTTTCAGATCAGCAAATTTTAAGCAGACAAGGGCACATTTAGGGACACTGAACTATGCAATTAGCCGAGGGTAAATTTGGCAAAGCACCTGGCCTGCGAACCGAAATGGAAATTTTTAAAAGTGCAGTTTTTAAAATTAAACATTAACTCATAAGGTTAGTTCCAAGAAAATCTACTTGACATGACACCGAGGCACCGGCTTTGTACAAGAGGATGGAGGGACTGGGACAGGTAGATTGGCTCAGACTGTGTGGGAGCTGAATGTGGAGAAGAATGCAATTCTGTGCACCTGAGAACGAGGGCAAATAACCAGACACCTTTGCTCCAAAAGTCACCCTTTAGCAAGCCTTTGCATTGTACTAACCAGGCATTGAGACTGTAAAACTGTGAAGGAACACTGTCAAATTGATATCCTGGCAAAGATTTAAGATAGGTTAGAAACTTAATAGCTAGGATTTTCAGTATGAGGAGACTGACTAGAACTTGGCCCTAATCAGTAATTATTTTAATTAATTAACTAATTAAATTATTTGCCATTTGAACCCAGGATCTTCACACTGAGCTACATTCCCAGCCCTTTTTAATTTTAATTTAATTTTATTTTTTATTTTGAGTCAGATTTTGCTAACTTACCAACTGGTCCAGCTGTGGCTCAAGCTTGTGGTTCTCCTGCCTCAGACTCCCAGAGTGCTGGGATTATAAGCCTGCACCATCGCACCTGACTTCTGATCTCAATTTGTCTTGACCTATTCAAGTACTTTACATACAATATGCAAATAGTGGGCACAAATACAGATTGCTGCATTGATCCCAAAAGTTTCTATTGTGTTTGTTAAAAAGATAGGCTGTATTGCATAATCCCAAATCACAACCCCAGGTGTGCGCTTCACCCATAGGCTTCCTATTTCCAAAAGGGATTAGGAAAGCTCTCCTCAAGCTTTCCTTTAAGCAGCCCATTCTACCTTCACTGAGAAGCTGTGTAGACAGAGCCTCCCATACCCTCATGGCGCTACTAAATCTGCATGGCTGTAGCTGTACACGGCACCTGGGTGTACTTTGGAACCAGACAGCCAAGATTTGAGCTCTAGTATTTAATCCTACTAGTTCAACAAGCTCAAGCAAATGACTCTCTTAGATGCAAGTAGTATTCTTTTCAGAAAAACTGAAAATTTACTTTTTGAATATCTGGGACACCTACAAGATCTGTTCTCCATATGTAAGGAATCTACATTTTAATCTTTTCTCTACTTTTTTTCCCTATATTTTAGGGAAGGGCCCACAGGGTGTTCAGGGTCTCATTGCTAAGATCTGACTCGTAATGATCTGCCTGTTTACAGCCTCCCAAGAGTTGGGATTACAAGCATGCCCCACCACACCCAGTCTCAATCACCTTCTCAGGGCGCCCCGGGGGCGGGACCCGCACAGCAGGCCTGGGGATTGAGCCCCCAGCCCCTGTGCCTGCTTTCTCTACTTTTCTGACAAAAATTTATTAATCTCTTTTTATGATAACTGACAAAACCCCAGCCAAAGCTAGTTTATCACATAGGAAGTGTGCAGGCTCATATAACCTGGATGGTTCAAGAGTCTAGTAAACTTTAGGGTTGGTACAGTTCAAGTAATATTTGCCCTTCAGACGAGCATGTTCTATAGCACAAGAAGCTTCCTACTTAACTTGACAACCCCAGGAGATAAAAATCACATGCTCCTCAGTAGAAAAGTGCCTGGAAGTTTTTGAGTGGTCCAGTTTCTGAGTGACTCGTGCCTATTTATGAACCAGTCATTGTGTCTAAGAGAATGGTGTGCCCTGACTGACCGAGCTGGGGTACATATTTGTTCCTCTAAGTAAGAGTAAGCTGTTTAATTCGAATGCAGTGAATGAATTTCCCACAAGAAGAGAAGGGTTGGCTGTTGGGTGGTGTGTAACAGCATACTCACTGCAGCTTTTGAGGCTTGGTTTCCTCACATGCAATTTTTAGTATATGTGCTGCCAAAGCGAACACCTCACATGCAAAATGAGGATAGAATGCTTTTCTCATAAAACTATTGTGACGGGAGATACCTCAGTAGAGTAAGTGCTTGCCTGGCAAGCGCAAGGTCCTGAGTTCAATCCCCAGTACCGCAAAAAAAAAAAAACCTTTCATTCTAGCCTGGCGTGGTGGCGCACGCCTGTAATACCAGCACTTGGGAGGCTGAGGCAGGAGGATCGTTGTGAGTTCAAGACCAGCCTGAGCTACAAAGTGAGCTTAAGGCCAGCCTGAATTGCACAGTGAGACCCTGTCTCAAAAAGACAAAATAAGTAAATAAATAAATAAATAAAAATAAAACTATTGTGACACTAAATAACTTACTAACACATCTGGTACATTACTCAAATGATGGTAGTTCATATTTTTCCAAACAGTAATTTATAATTATTTTGTTCAAGATGTGGTGACTTTGAAATATATCCATTTAGCTAGGCTGAACTACATTTCCCAGAATTCCCCCTGCCATGTGTTTCTGGTTGGTCTTCTGTGTAAGATTCAGCACATAGATGTGAAATAGCAGCTGTTTTTCAGCTTACAAAGGAAGTCATTTCCCTGCTGGTTCACTTTGTTGTGGGCCACAGGCAAACCTATGACAGTTCTACCTTCTGACCCCCCACCCCATTCTTTTTCAGCTTCTCCAACTTCCCAGCAAGATATGGGTTTAGTTCTTTTGCAGGGGTGTGGGTGGAGGAGGTGTCAGCTTTTCCTGAAGTCAGAGGCAGTGGGAGTGTTTGTCCCTCTTCTCAGATTCTGCTTCATGCTTGTCTCTGTCTGCATGCCTTTCCAACTATGTTCTCTGTCTGAGGCCTTCAAACTGCAGTATTATACAAAGATGACAGCCTCTAGAGACTCCTCAGCCAGCCCCAAATGGGAAAACTCAACTCCCTGTCTGTCTGTCTCCCTCACACATAAACACATACTCATTCCTCTCTAACTTGAAATGGTCCTCCTCTCAGAACCCACATTTTCCAAACTCCCCTCAGTCTTCGTTTAGGCTTCTTTTTCGTTAAGACGTTTTAGAAATTGTTTTAAAGGAAGCTCAAGTTAGAATAAAATTCAAGCTAACCTGGGGCTGGGGAGATGGCTCAATAGACTAAGCGATTCCCTGGCAAACACAAGGGTATGAGTTCAAACCCTGGTTCTGAAAAACAAAAAAAATCCCCACTAACAGTTAAGGTTATGGCTATCTTCAAAATATTTTTTTCTAAATAAAGAAAGCAAAAAATATTTTTAAAATTCAGAAGCCCACAGAACTAACCACATTTTAGCTCTCCTGCCAGAAGCATTGTAAAGGAAACAAATGGGGCCAGCTTCTTTTATTGTTGATTCAGTTCTGGCTCACAGTTGTCCAAGGTCAGGGGCAAAGCCTATGATAAGAGGTCAGAAGACACATGGGGATGGGGGTGGGGATAAGTGTTTAAATCAAACAAGAGCCCATTTCACTCCAGTTAAGATCTGTCTCAGTTCAGGGAATGAGCATTTCTCATGCATAGATGTGACCAATGGGAACTCCTTGCTATGTGCCTTTCTGCACTTGGAGATTGGCTCGGTCCCTAGGGCAGCTTCCCCTGCCTGTGTTCACTGGATTTCCTCATTCCTGCCCTTTCCATACAGGAAGCCACCAAGTGGTACATGTTGCTCTCTTTGCTGGGCTGAAGGGAACTCATAACAGGCAACACTAGCTAAGAAAGGAAATATTCTCATCCTGTTATGTGAGTTCAGTTCAGGTCTCTGTCAAGGCATCCCTCAACATGGAGAAACTCATTGACTCTTAGACCCTCCTTCCAAGCTGTGTTCACAGAGCTTTCTGCCCTGGGCCTGACCACTTGAAACTCTGTCAAAATTTATTTGGGACCCAAGTTACAACCATATGAGATAGTTTAACCAACTTATTGCTGGGTAATAATAAGTAGAGATCCTCCCAATAAGGATTGGGAAGTTTAATGGCAGTTGGTGGGGCTCTCGGGGTTGGGGAGAAAGCAGAGTGTAATGTGGAGGGAAGTTGGGGGCTGGGGCAGCCAAGAGGATCAGGGGATCCCTCAAGGTAGGAAAAAGCACATAAAGGAAGGCCCTGTACTTCCCTCTATCACAGCTTGGCCTAAGGCAGTACACTTCTGTCTTTTGTACCTCAGCCATTTCATGGGTTAACTCAGCAGCCAGTTTTTTGAGTTCTTGGTGGCAGTAGGTCAGTTTTCTCTGCTGTCATGCCTCCTTACCCTGGGCCTTGCCTCTGACTCTTTTACCTGCAGCCTGTGTTGGCCTCACCTTCACAGCCTTGTCCCTCAGGAACAAGCCCATACCCTTTATCATTGTTCCTTGGGGCTTTCTGCAGTGCTGAGAACATTTAGGGGAGTCCACTTAGCTATCTTGTTTGTACAGCCTTCAAGCAGTGTGCAGTGGGAGCTGAGGTCACCAGATGGACAACTCTAAGAGGCTTACACCCTCTTTAAAAGGTTCTGAGTGGGATTCAGCTCCAGTAGTTCAGTAATGACCTCTATAGCATACTGTACACTGACATTTCTTCCTTCTCCTTCTCTTCACAGCCCCTCACTTCTGTTCCCCAGAATCTCCTCTCAGATAAGCAACCTTTACACAGTCACTTGTCTTGGGTTCAGTATTTGAGGGGGCACCAGGACAAGTAATGTTTTTAACTAACTTCAGTAAATCTCAGGACCCTAAGAGGTTCAATCATCACAGAAAATCCAAATTATAGTCCAGGAAATAATAAAGGCATCATTAAAGAACTTCTAGTCTTCATCGTTTATGAAGATATGTCAGAAGGCACTCCCCTAAATTCCCACAGCTAGTCCCAATTCTTTTGAATGTCATTCTTGCTCTCTTCCTTTTTACCTTTATTATATAGATTTAGCTTTTTTGGTTTAAACACACACACACACACACACACACACTGCTGTCTCTGAAGAAACTGTTCTGAGTTTGCATCACTGAAAACTTAGCGGACTTCTCTAGCTAGTGGTAGTGGTAGTAGGGGCTAAGGCCCCTACACTACCCTCCCCCTTTGCTTCTTGGGTGAGATCGAGATTGAAAACTTATAGGACATCACAGTAGAGTCTGGCTCGCATGGTGCCTAGATAGGACTCTCAGCAAACCCGCAGGGAGACAGCCCAGCTCACGTCATGACACAGAGGAAACGAGCATTTCTTTGTATCATACACTCAAGTAAATGGATAAGCCTCTCAGTCCAAAGCTTGAGAAGCCCTCTGTGTTGTTGGCAAAGCATACGCCCCTTTTGTGGCTCATTAGTGTGCCAGGCTACCTAACCAGGTGGGCTGCAGAAACACGGGGTGACCGGGCCTCTGCCACCTGTGGGAGCTCCTGAGAGCACGAGCACATGCTCAGGGGCACCGCACTTGCTCGGCATTTCCCTGCTCTTTCTTACATTCTCCAGCTGCCTCCCTGCCCCCCACTGCGCATTCCACCACGCAGCAGTTATTTGTTCTCTGCATTCAGCAGCATTGGTGTGCACAGGACTGTAGTTTTGCTTTGTTCCTGGTTTAATCAGTGGCCATCCCTGACTGTCCCTCAAAAATACAGACAAAGCCAGCCAGCTGCAGGCCCAGCTGTCAGCGAGCTCCAATGCTGACATTCAAGTGGCTGCGAGGAAGCCCATCCAGCACCCAGAGAGAGCCATTCTTGCCATCCAGCACCCAGAGAGAGCCATTCTTCCCATCCAGCACCCAGAGAGAGCCATTCTTCGCTTTTCTCTTGCTCACAATTGATAGGCTCTGAGGAAGGAAACTGAGCTCTGGGCTTGGCAGCAGGGCAGGAGGCTCTTGTTAACAGCTTGCCTTCCTGTTTATATGGGGTCTGGCAAAACTGTTAATTTCTCTCAGGGAGGTGACAAATGGGAAACCCAGGACCTCCAGGGAGAGGCAGCCTAGAAAACAGCTCAGGCGTGACTTGTTGAAGCAAGGCCAGGAGGCTGGGAATGGACAGGCAGAAACCATCCTGGCTGACCCTCTGGCAAGAAGCTCTGGGCTACTATGTAGGTTTGCCTCTCTTGCCACTCTGCTTCCCACCGAAGAGTCCCTTGAGACTGACACTGCAGTTTGCAGTGCTACACAGAAGCGAAGCCTTTTCCTCAAGAAGCAACTGCTCAGACCTTTGGGGTCTGACCCTCCCAGCCACATGTGTGCAGCTTTGGTCTAGCTCCAAGATGGAATTACTCCAGGGAACACCCAAGCAGAGCAGTCCCCATCCTGCTTGTGCCACCACATCCTAAAGCCCAGCATGGTTCCTCACCTGGTGGTAGCCTGGCAACACCCGGAGAAAGCCCCAACTTGACTGTATGAGCAGGCTCTATATACCTGATCTTTATGCAGTGCTTCCCAACTAATTCTACTGGCGCCTTGCCAGATAGCTCAGTTGTTTAAAGCACCACTTGGGCAAATGTACTCAGGCACACAGGACCTCGGTTCAATTCTCAGCTTCACAAGCTGCACCAGACCTGGCCTGAAGTAGCTAAAAAACACTGCCCAAGTAATTGTACTGAGCAGCCAGGGTGGAGAGACACTGGAAAGGGCAATGGTCACTACTGTTTGTTTCATTATCAATCATTACTACTTTATCTTAAACACCAACTTGTTGCAAAAGCCTGTTTTGGGGAACTGAACAGAAGTGAAGAATGAAATGAGGACAGAGATTCCACAGTCAGAGCCCCCAGCTAGGGTGAACAAGGGTGACCCAATTTGATTAGAACTCAGAGTGTGGGTTTGGGGAAGAATTCCTGAGATGTGGGACTTGCAGTGCTAAAACAGGGAAAGTGTTGTCCTGCCAGCACCCAAGAATCCTGGGCTGCCCTTACCATGGTTTTCCCGGGACCCCCAAGCCTCTTGCAGGTGGGGACTGGTCTTACTCCTGTTTGTATCAGTAGGTATCATTATCCACTTCCTGTTTAGTTCTGCTCCTCACTGCTGATCTTTTATGTAGGAATGTTACCATGCTTTCATGGCCTGGAGAACCACATTGTATTATTTGTTCTGGGGAAAGCAGCAGCTTCAGCGTGGGCGGGAGAGCACGGTGTGGGCTGGGGTTTGGAAGCCTGGCTCCAAGCCTGTGGACGCAGGGTGCTGCGGCTGCAAACACTGGAGACGCAGAGCTGTTCTCCCCAGATATAGATCTCATTTAAATATCCCTCCACACATAATTCTATCAAAGGAGCTGGACTAAAAAAAAATAGCTATTTTGGAAGTTTTGTCTTTTCCGAGGAAAATCGGGATTTTTTTTCTTTTTTGCTTCAGTTTTATATGGAGAAAACAAAACGAAGATGTGAACACAACAGTTCTCAGACTGAGCGTAAAGTCCTCTCTACCCCACCACACTGGTCCCTTGCCCATCCTCAGCATGACTAACCAGGTCTCTGCACAGCATTGTGGGTGTACCAAAGTCTTCCCCATCTCCTGTCTGAGAGGCTCCTACCCAGGGCTTCTTCCTTCTCATTTCTTTTCCTTTTTTTGTATTTAGGGCAGGGTTGACAGTGTCTCACCACACAGATAGGACTTGTAGTGATTCTCCTGTTTTCAGTCTCCCAAGAGCTGGGATTACAGGTACGCCCCACCCTGCCCAGTCTCATTGGCCGTGCTCGGTCCCTGCTCCTGCTTAAATCTGCTGAACTGTCTGGCCAGCCCTTTGCTTCTCATTTCTGTCATCTCAGCTCAAACCTAAGCTTACCCTTCCTCTCTTCTGGAAGTTTGGAAAGCAAGCAGAGTCCGTTGTGCTGTCCAGCACTCCTCTGCGGTCCCTTCTGGAAGTTACCGGTAAGTAGCTCCACCAACACTTCCTCCACTGATACATTCGCCTTATACCAGCTTCCACCTTTGTCTTCCTGGGCCTGTATGAAAACTGGGAGGGCCATGCCTGGCCACGTGCTCAACGTGAAACATAATCAGTAGTAAGAGTGAGGTCAGACAGCGAGTCAGCGGAGGACCTGGAGAAGCTGCAGTTCTCTGCTGAATTCCTGGATTCTCTGTCAGCAGCTGGAGTTGCGGGGACAGAACAGGGGTCACAATGACTCTGCTGCCAGGAGGCTGTGAGTTCTCTGGGTGACTGCCATCTCCATCCTGTGATAAGGACATCCCTTAGAACATCCAGAGCCGTAGGTCACCTACCATCCCTTCTGTGTTTCAGCTGCCAAGTCCTGGCCAGATCCCCACCTCGCTCTGCAGGGAGCAACTGAGCACAGACTCAGGAACCTGGGTTCTGGCTTTGTGGGTAGATTTGGATCATACCTTATTTTTCTCATCCAAGAGGTGCGGACAATAATAGTATCTATTTCCCTGGGTTATACAGAAAATCAAGAGACAGTAGTTCTGTTAAAACAGTGCCTGAAAAAAAAAAAAAGTTAAAAACAGTGCCTGACACATAACAATGTTGACTATTGTTATTTAATGTTATTTTAATGAGCAGAAGGAAATTGATGGCTGCCTGTAGGGGAGAGGCCTCCAGGTTTATGTCAGTCCTGCGGTCTGAAGTTTTCCCTCTGAGTTTGGTGGTTGTTGCTAGAAGCAGTTCTGGCCTAGGAACCTCTTGCCCTAGCCACTCCTGGTTTCCTTCTGTGTCCCTTACAGAATCTGGCCAGGACTGAGTTTGCAAAGTTTGACTTAATTGCTGCCCTGTTACAGTCTGAGTCTAATTGTTTTGATATCTCTAGACCAACTGGGGCTTACTGAGGCATGCCATGTTCATTTTCTTTACTGGCCAACTGTACCTAATACAGTTCTGGGCACTGGTGGTGTGACACATCTGAAGCTAGGAGAACCAAATATCTCACTGTGTAGTGTCCATGAGGCCAGAAATAATACTGAAGGGACCGCTTGAAACCTTAAACCTTGAATTTTGGTAAATTGGGTGAGCAGAATGGCAAGAAGCAGAACTTTGGGCCCAGCCACTCCATGAGGTTTGGAGCAAGCCCAAAAGCTTTCTTTTGGAGGCAGACAGTTGGAGACACACCAGCAGAGCCAACAAATAGATATCCTTCTTGCCCTTGGTTTTGTTTCCTCAGCAGTGCCCTAAATACTGCTAAGCTGAGAGTGTGCAGCAAGGAAACAGACAAGGAGCATGAAGGAGCTCTCACCCTAGGCTGCAGGGAGAGCTCCAGGCTCTGCTGTCTGCGGCTCTACACAGCCCCTCTTCACTGTCTGGAGAGGGAGCTGTTTGTGGTACCTCTTGTGTCTCTCTAATATTCTAAAGCCTTTGTGGGAAAATGCTTCCAAGTTGGTATCAAAGTCTGCTTTATCCTTGAAAAGACTGCATGAGTAATAAGAGCTAACCTATCCTATTTTCCACAAGAACTCCAAATTCCTCCCACTTCCCTGAACAAAATGTCTGCAGTCCCACCCACGCTTGGGAGTACCGCTGATGAGGCTAACACCCAGCAGAGCTGTATTTCATTGTTGCTGCTTCTGAGGCTCGGTCTGTTTCCCCAGACGGGCCAGAGTCCTGCACTCTGTGTCCTAATACAGACAGAGCATGTTAATGAGACTTACGTATCCCTCTGCTAGATGGGAGGAAGCGCTGCGAACTGACTGCAGTCAGCAATTCTTGGAAGAGCCCAGATCCTAAGTGCTTTGCTATGTAGCAGCAGACAGCAGAGCAACCCACCCCAGCCCTCCTTTCCTCTAGGCACCGGACAGATCCGCTGTCCTTCATTCACTCTGCCCAAGCTCCTCCCTCTCTCCAGGCCATTCCATCCATGAATTTATTGAGTACCTACTGAATTTCAGGACTAGACCAGAGATGGAATTACAGAGACAAGCCCTACATACCTGGAACTCCCAATCTAGGAAGCCCTCTCTGACCACACCAGGCCCTAAGCCTTTGAACAAGACCAAACACCTACCCAGCACAGAGCCCCCTATCTTAGAAACAAAAGGATCCTTGAAAATTCATCTGATTAGTCCAGCTTTGGCTTTCATTAATGTTATCCTTGATTTACAGATGAGTCAACAGTGCCATGGGGAAGGTCAGAGAGGTCTGCAGAGAGCAGCCCTTAGGGACTCTGACTACAACCTGCATTGGAGTTCTTCCCAGCTGGTCTCCAGCTTCTCAGGAGGAAGCCAGGACACCAAATTTCCACGCTCAGGGCTTTTCTAAGTGTCTACTGATGACTGAGGCCTCGCCGATCGCTCTTGGGCTTCTTTCAGCACCCTACAGCACAGTGCCTAAGGTCAGAGGCTCTTACACCTGGGTCCCCGAGTCCAGACCCACATCTTCCCTGCCCATTACTCAGGCCTTGCATGCACTTTCTTTTGTGTGGCCTTCTCTGGAAAAGAAGCAGCTTTCTGCACCAGGAGGGGACACGCATACCTCATTGTTTGAAGATAGCTCTCATGCGTGCTGCATAGGCTGTCCCAGGACAGGTCCAAGTAAGAAGCCCTTAGGACAGGAAATGGTTTACTTAAATAAAGTTCTGGGTTGCAATTTTGCTCAGAGAGAATGAAATCACCCAGATCCCCCACCCCCTTTATTTTCAACGAGCTCTTTGTGGGGGACTGTGGTCTTGTCAGGAGAACAAATCAGAGGGGAAAAGCCCTGCCCAGAGAGCTCGAAGCCCTCATGCTAGACTGTCCACGGTAAAGCTGCTAAGAGCTCCATATGCATGGGCCTCTGACCTGTGTCCTGCAACCGAGACATCTGGGCCCTTGAAAATGTACATGTAGGACTCTGCATTGTTCATAGAAGCAGGAGTGGACTTTCTCAGAGGCTAGGAGAGGAGCAAGATGGGCAACCTGACATAACTTGTCACAGCCAGCAGACCAGCCAGAGGATGGCTCCAGGAGATACTTGCTTCTATGGCACCAGATCCTGCCTTCTCAACTAAGACCATCCTGGGTTTTTGTTTGTTTGTTTGTTTTTTCTGGAACCAGGGATTAAAGTCAGGCCCTTGCACTTGCCAGGGAAGCACTTATTGCACTGAGCCATCTCCCTAGCCCCACCACCCTGATTTTTAAAGGTAACAAATATGACTGTCCCTTGGACTTCAGGCTAAATCTCACATGATGATGGAGAACCTGACTCTTCCTTTTGGGGGCCTCCCCAGTCCCCCACTGAAACCCTGACAAGGAAGATTATTCCAGGAGTGTGTCAGCATACCCTCCCTGCCCCAGCCCTGAGACCAGGACACATGTAAGGCCCTTTGTCTACACTGACCTCTGGCCCCCACCACAGCCTCTTCAAGAGCCAGGGAAAAGGGTGCTGGCTGATTCTGTGGATCATGTGGAAGAGCGCCAGGAGGAGGCCACACTGGCAGGGAACTTTCCTAAAGGCAGGAAGGAAGGCACTCCAGGCTCTCACCCACCTGACGATGCTTCATCAGGTCCAGGTCCTCTCCCAGCTCTGGGCCCCCGTTACTAGTTCCCAGCCTGAGCTTCTGGACCAGTCCCAGAAGACCAGCCTGCTTTAGGCACTGAGGATTCAGTTCCTGTGAAGGAGGTTCTAAGTCAACAAACAACTGATTTCATAATTATTAGCCTTTCCTCAGTTGGAAAAGGAAAAAGAAAGACGTAGGAGAAGAAAGCCTGCAGTGGGCAGGCACAATTGCCCACAAGCCCCTGTGGGAGCTTAGCCATCACCTGGGGCCTGCCACCTGGCCCTCCCAGCGTCTGTGACCCTATGAATGCTTGGCCTCCCTTCCTCTGGCTCACAGAGGAGCCCAGGGGCCAGAAACCCTGGCTGAGCTGCTCTGAGTCATCACATCCCCACCTGGCCCTGCAGCCAGAAAACAGAACTGTTGAATTCCAACCAAAGGACCTAAGAGTTCAGATGATTCAAAGGAAGGCCGGCACCGGGCAGCCCGGCAATGAGACTAGGCAGAACAAAGTGAACCTAGAAGAAAACAAATCTTTGTCGACACCCAGGGCGGGGGTGTAGGCTGCCTCTGGGGCCCTTGGCTCCTCTACTGAGCCCTTCCAAAAGTGGTTTTATTGAGGAGACTCTAGAGGCCTTGCATGTTCTCAGGTAACAAGGGACTTTTAATGGAGCTTCAGCAAGTCCTTTCCCCTTTTTGGCCAATGATTAGGTCTGTAGATCTCAACCCTGTGTCGCATGAGAACCACCTAGTGATGCTTCAGGCTGCAGTCCTGACCTCGTGACACCTGAAATGGCTTCCAAGTAACCCAGGTGGCAGGCCTGCGGGCAGCCAAAAGAGGAAGCACTGCAACAGGACTGGCATGGACTGAAAAGTGCTGCAGGGGATGATAGGTAAGGGAGGGAGAAGAGTATTCCACTTGCTCTGTTTTTCAGAATAAAAGTACATCCCTAATGAGACCTTGAACCTATCCCTGGATTTCACTTAGACTCTTAAAATACAATGCTGCGCTGACACTGGTATTTTGGCAAAAAGTCCTCAGGTGACTCTAACATGCCCCAGGACTGAGAACATTCAGCTAGACGTTCTCCACAGGCCCACACGCAGCCGAGCAGTTGAGCCACCCACACCTTCCACCAACATAGCAAGTCACAGGCAGATCCCACTGGCGTTGCCATCTGCTGTCACCCTTCCTGTCAGAAAGGAGATGATCATCAGGGCTGGATTAGCAGGGATGATGAGTGCAGCTGTATGTGGGGCAGGAAGGCCCGCCAGGTCTTAACCGCAGGTCTCCCATATATCCATTCTGTCCTAAAGGGGGAAGCTTCCAGCAGTCTGCTCCCCAGGCTCAGGGCCACATGCTCCAGATCATGGGGGAGGGTGCTGCATCCTAAGGCATCAGGAAGCTCCAGATAGGACCATCCCTGTCACCCCCACAGTGACCTTGGATGTTAGCCTCATTTTCCAAGTGAGGAGCCACGCCTGGGCTCCCTTCTCTTCAGGCACAGCAAGGAGCATACATAGTGCCCTTGCCTTCACTTCCCAGCAGACACTGCTCATTCCTGGACTGCACCCCACCCCCGTGGACTCTTGCAACATCCAGGACACAAGCGCTCACAGCTCAGCTGGGATTCCCACTCAGGGTGCTTAGCTTCCTAGAGCCCCAGAGCAGGTTCCATGGTCTTCACTGCCTCACACAGGACACCAACCAGAGATCCCTCCTTCCCTGCTGCTGCCTTCCAAAATGCCACCTACTGGCATCCCCTCCCCTCAGGTGGGGAGGTTTACATTCCAAACTCCTAGAAAACTTTAAAGGATGTCTAAATCCTTTGCCCTTTATCAATGACAAGTGAGCCCTGCAGGCCAGAGGGGACCTCTTCTCATGAAGGCCTTTCTGAAAGGCAAGGACCGCTTAGGTTCTATAACTTCCTTCATCGGTGCTTCTTTCTGCCTGCCTGTCTCTCTTCAGCTGAAGATGGCTCTCCAATCTGTCACACTGGGCCTCTCCTGCCTCAGTTCCTGAGACTGGTCTAGTGTCCCCACCATGCTTGTGGACTGCCTGGTAGCTAAGAAGGTTAAAGAAGTCTTATGTGGGCTGGGGAAATAGTTCAGCAGTCTAAGTGCCTGCCTGGCAAGTGCAAAGACCTGAGTTTCATCCTCAGTAAAACATGCTGTGTGGCTTCGCCAAGCCAGCCACTGAAACCAGGCATGGTAGTACACACCTGTAATTCCAGCACTGGGGAGGCTGAGACAAGAGGAGCTGTGTAGTGAGACCCTGTACCAAATAAATAAAAGGTTTTAAAAAAGAAGTCCTTTGGGTCAAGAGGAACAGACAGAGCCAAAAGAATGCCCTGCGTCTTTCATTTCTTCAAATCCACAGGGCCATAAGGCAAAAGGCAGGTAGACAGGGTGTGGTTGCTAACACACCCAAGTCTGTGAATAAAGAGAAAAGGGTAAGAGAGACACCCTGTGTGGGGCCAATGCCAGTATGCTAACAAGTTGCAGGGGTTGGGGGTATGTGCTAAAGAAAATTCAAGAGAAATGATGGAAGGAGAATTGGCCATCTTATGTAGTCAATTATTTTTAAGCAAAGAGGCAAAGATCGGGTTCTTGGGCAATGATTATAAACAGATCCTCCAGGGCCAGGGAGATGGCTCAGTAGAATAAATGCTTCCCTGGCAAGCACAAGGGCCTGAGTTCAATCCCTGGTTCCACATAAATAAATAAATAAGTAAACAGATCCTCCTGTGCAAAGTAGGGTGTTTTGAAAGAATTTACTGGAACTCATAGCAAGAAGTGCATCCCCTGATTATTAGGGTCTCTGTTCCTCTAAATTAGTATTTATCCATAACTGATCCAGTATTTACTGAGCACCTTCTATGTGACAGCATTGTGTCAGCTAGTGGGAATAAAACTTGTGAGCAAAAACAGGGAGCTCCTTGGCCCAGTGAAGAGAGGTTGGCTCTGAGAGTAGATTTTCTTTTGATATGTCTTCCACAAGACGCATGAGTAAAGCTGACCGAGCTAGAATGAGAAACTAAAGGGACAACTACACGAGCCAACACTGTGTGTCTGCTGGGGAGCATCAGTGCCGCTGAGTGTCACAACATGGGGCAGGTTCTGTGACGTGGATTCCTCGGCTCTGCGCTAAGGTGGTCTTCATTTATCTTTCCTCAATCTTTGACGCAGTAGGAGAAGGCAAGTGGCTTCAGCCCCATGGTGGCAAAAGGAGGTCAGGTGAATCCACTACCATGTGGGAGTTCATGGTGATGCACACAGAGCAGCTAGCTGGACCTGGGGGAGGACAGGGCTGGATGGAGGTAAAGACTGTTCTTCAGGGAGCCACAGGATGAAATATTAAGGAGTAACCTCTAAGGGCCAGTTGCAGACTTCAAGTTTCCACTTGGATCTCTACTTCTACAGTACTATCGGCCCACTGACAGGAATTCCAGGGCAATGACCAGCAGCCCAGATACCCCATGTGTCTGTCATCAGAGGAAAGTAGAATTAGACAACAGCAGCACTGAGTGGGGTGATTGCAAGTGACTGGGAGTTGTGGTATTCTCCCTTCCTGGCTCAGCCATTATAGGCAATGCTCAGACAGAGCCCTTTACCTGGCAGCCCCAGACCCCCAGCTGGATGCAAAATGCACACCTGAGGCTGGCTCGGAGTTTTTCAGCCTGAATCACCTGGACAGCTACTGAAGCAGTAGCCCCAGGCCCACCTCAGAAGTTGGGTTCAATAGGTCTGGAATGAGGCTCACAAAGGCCTGGCTCGCAAATGCCTCCAGATGATTCTAGACTATTCCTTGTCCTAGGCCCCACTTCGACTGACTGGTCATCTCTGGAGACTCTTACAGCTTCCCTAGGAAGAAAACAACCAACCAGCCAACTAAACCAAGCCAAAACAATCCAAACCAAACTAAACCAAACCCAGCCACTACAACAACAGCAAAACCTAGATTCCTTGGGACAAATAAAGGAGAGGAAAAAATTTTCCAGGGACCACCGCCTGTTAGTATGCAGTGGGCTGGAGAAAAGGCTTAACTACTCTCACTGGCCAGGCAGCCATGGTGAGGAAGGACACTAACTTATAGGGGACCAGTTACAGCCAACTACAGCAGTCGGGGTGGGGCAGGGACAGGAGGTGAGGGATTCCCTATGATGGCATAACTAGCTGCCTGACACCCCACTCACCTCATCTCCCCTCCCTTGGCCCAGCCTAGTTACCTCAAATCCCAGTGGGGCCAAATTTCATTTGAACATAGTTGTATACCAGAGAGCAGAGTTCGGGGCCTGATCCCTAGAAACACACTGTGTTCTCCCAAATCCAGGAGATCAACAAGTGAAGGGACCAACCTGGAACTCAAGAGGCTGGGTGGCCACCCCAGGACTCCATCTGTCTGCAGAAAACCATCTCACCTTAATATATCTGTCTGTGTTTGAGTCTTCTACCCATTCTCAGCCATTCCTTCCTCCTCTCCAACCTGCTTAGCCATTTCAGCACCTACCTCCTGCACTTGATTAGGGAATTTCCTAGCTTTGTTTTCCAGGGTGTCAGCACATAACAGGTATCAAATTAAAAGCTAGAACTGAATGCTACAGAGCTAGTCATTCAGTTCAAAAGGTATAGATATTATATGTGGCTTATTGTTTTATATAAATGTAAAATTTTATTGATTGCTAGTTTATTAAGCATTCTGTAAAATAATATGCTACAATGTAGTAGATTTCTAACTGGTGACTTGTGGGAGGCATTGTTCTGAGCTCTAGGTTTTCATCTGGACTCATGCAGGATATTAGGGACCAGGCCCTCAGCTGGAGTCTTTAGTATTTAATGTGTGGATAGATGTCCTGCACTTGTTGTATGTGATTCTTGGGTGGTTCCTTATAAACTATCATTATAAAATACATCCTGTATTATATTGTTCTCCTTGCAAAATCATCAAACCATGACATACAATATGTTCCAGCAACAATAAACTATTCACAAATCATTATTAGGGCCAACTAAAGGAACCCCAAAGATAAACAACACATACTAGAAACAAGAAGTGATGCTTAATGAGTTTCAAACTGGGAAATATCCTACCTTATAAAACAGAGTTGGATGGAACTACTATTTTGGTAAGCAGGGAAATAATTTCTTCCAGAAGGACATACAAAACCACAATAGTTGTGTACACATTTGCATTCATGATGGAAGCATGACATGAGAGAAAAACAAATTCCTTTGGGGTCCAATGTTTATCCCGCCAAACACAAGAGACCACTGGACACCCTGATGGGGGTGTTCTGGTAGGAAGGAGTGATGCAAAAAGCAGGGAGATGCTGTTTCCCCCCTGGATTTTATGGCATCCTTGACAGGGAGAGACGTCTGGGGACACTAAGTTTTGATAGGTAGTGGTACCACCTGGAGCCAATGAGGCTGAAGAAGGGTAGACCGGGAGAACACTGTTTCATGGAGTAATACTGGGGAAACATGCAACCTTCAGGACTAAAATACTTGTTCTTAGATCCATCACATAAGACTTCCAGCAACTCCTTAGGAGCGTAGTGGAGGAAAGATGATAGAAATGGTCTATTCAGCTGGGCGTGGTGGCGCATGCCTGTAATCCCAGCACTTGGGAAGCTAAGACAGGAGGATTGTTGTGAGTTCGAGACCAGCCTGAGCTACAAAGTGAGTTTGAGGCCAGCTTGAACTGCACAGTGAGGTCCTGTCTCCAAAAAAAGACCAAAAAAAGAAATGGTCTATTCAGCAGGATGCCCAGGGTTGGCAATCGGCTTCCAGAAGAAGTATAACGAGGAAATGTTTAATTTGTAAAAGAGGTGAGAGGTTTGTGAATAAGAGAAACCAATGGTCCTAGGATATTTATGACAAAAGATGGAGAATTGTGGCAGAAAAGGAGAGAGAGAGAGAAAGAGAGAGCGAGAGAGAGAAATACTAGCTAAAAAACTGAGATCAAACCCAGAGCCACACTGCAGGCATTTTGCTCCTGTGATTAGCATAACTGAAACAACAAATTGCAGCAAAAGATTGGGAAGATATTCTACGCAGCAAGCCCTGATGTCATCATCCATAAAGTATCCACAACAGTTATTTCTACCCATAGGTTTATTGTGAGAATTAAGCAAGATCACAGAAAGGCTGATAGATGCTTTTCCTGCACCGCAGTAAGTAGCACTTGGCTGGTTAATTACCGGGAACTGTCAACACTGTGTCGTGGAAGATGAGGCACTATGGAGCAGCTCATCTTTATGGGCCGGAGTCCCACCCCCTTCTTTTTTGTCCTCCCCCCTTTATGATTTGTCTTCACTGTTTTACTTACTTTAGAAGACTATTTCTTCAAGACCTGAGAAAAGTACTACTCAAAAGGGTTTATAGCAAGACCGCATTTTAAAATAACATACAATGACATTTGGGTGAATTCTGAACATTCTCTTCTCCTTTCTAGTTAAGCTTCCATGGATGACTTGAAAATTAAGCAGTATGCTTTATTTTGCAAACTAAGGTAGTGTATAAGGTAGTGTTGGCATTGTCTGAGGTAATGAAAAGTATTCACTCTGGCTTACTTTGTTACAAAAGTCTCTTGTGACAATCTGGAAAATGAGTCGAAGGAGGATGTTGTTTCATGAAGTAAATTGGTCAAGAAACATGGGGACAACAGAAACACACCCTTTGCCTGAACAAGCAACTGGGATCCGGGCCCAGCTCTCTGTGACTTTGACTTGAACGATGCCACCAGAAGGAAATTCCAAAGAAAAAGCCCCTTACACCCAAACTGAGGCAGGTTTCAGCGACATACAATCAAGGGCTACAGAGGGTCCTGCTAAGGCCTGCCTCTCCACAGCTATCAAAGTTTATGACAAAATGCCCTCAAGAGTTGTTTGCTGGAGCATTCTGGAGGCAAGGTAGAAGTGACATCAGTACACATGCACATATGCAGCCTGTTAAGTCACAGAACCACTAACTCCCTGATGTCTGTGGCATGCCCTCTGCTGTCACTCTGATTGATATCTCTCCTTCAAGGGAAGCAATTTTTCAACAATTTTACAACTTTCAATCAGAAATTCTACAAGTGAGAAAACACCCTAAAATGCCACTCCTAGGTATTTATCAAACTGAAAACATACATCTCCACCATGTCATACACAAATGGTCATAGCAACTTCATTCATAATAGATTGTAACCCTGCTTTATTATTTTATTTTAATTTATTTTTATGTATTCAGTACAGAGTCTATAGGGTCTTGCTACACAGATCAGACTCATAGTGATCCTCCTGTTTTCAGCCTCCCCAGCGCTGGGATTATGGGCATGCACCACCACACCCAGTCTTGTAGCTCTGCTTTAAAGACTGAGATGAGAGGGCCAGGGAGATAGCTCAGTAGAATAAGTACTTATTTGGCAGGCCTGAGTTCAGTCTCCAGTTCTGAAAAACAACAACAACAAAAAAGACTGACATGAATTTTACTTTAAAACCATAGTTTAGCCTGTAATCCTAACACCTAGGAGGCTGAGGCAGGATGATCACCATGAAATGGAGGTTAGCCTGGCCTAGAGTACAAGGCCAGCCTGAACTACATAGTGAGACCTTGACTTAAAAACAAGGAGGGCCAGCCAATTAGATCAGTGCATTAAAGCACCTGCAAGCCTGCACAGAGGCAGGAGGTTGAATCCCCAGGCCTGCTGTGCAGGCCCCACCCAAGGGGCATGCTGAGGTAACAATTGAGACTGACCCGTAATGGCCTGTGCCTGTAATCCCAGCTTTTGGGAGGCTGTAAAACAGGTGGATCACTGAGTCCGATCTAGTAGTGAGACCTTGAACACCATGTAGACCCTTCCCTAAAATACAACCAAATAACGAGTTTAGTTTTTCCTTGAGCCACCCATGAGGGTTGCATGTTGGCATCAAGGTGGACACTTTTGATCAGAAAGGACAAACACCACTAAGAGCACACTGGGCCAGCTATGATGCTTGCTGATGTCCAAGAAGCTCAAAGCACTCTTTGTCCCTGGGGTTCCCCGGAGATGGACACTTCATCCACGAATAACATGATCTTCACCAACAGCAGCAGATCCACCTTATTAATTTGTGTTTTCTACTTTCTTTGGCCTTAGCATCAAGATCCAGAAGTTCATTGTCTGGCTTAGCAGTGCCAGACTGCTGAGGGCCAGGAGCAGGGCTCAGCAGTGTGACACACATTATTTCCTGATCCTCACAGCATGTCAGACAGTAGGTCACATTAGGACCCATTTTGCTGATGAGGAAACCAGTCCCCACTAAAGTAACTTTCCTAGAACTACACAGCTGGTAAAACTTGGGCTGCAGTTGAGCCCACAGACTCTGGTTACAGTAACAGAGGACGCCATGCACAGGTGGGATGAGCCCCACCTGGACCAGCAGGTGAACTGGACCCATTCTTGTCAGCATGAAGTATAGGCTGTTCTAGCAGCCAGGCCTGGCTGTGTTTCCAGTCCCACAGCCTGTGCGCCACAGGACCAGGCCCTCCCCCAAGGCCATACCCACCAGCTGGCCCTAAAGCCCTCCTGGGACATGCACATCATGAGATGAGCTGTAACAGCCTGGAGTCCTTCCCTTAGCTGTTTGCAAACAGCTGAACAGGTTCTCTTAACAGCCCCGTGCAGCAAGTACCCCTGAAGTCCCCACGGAGCTTACGAGCAAACAGACAGAAGGGGCAAAACTCTTCCCCTCCTCTCCCAGGTACTAAGTAGTGAGTCAGATCTAAATAAAACTGATCTTTCCTGACACCAAATCTGGGCTCTAATCTCGAACTTCTCTGAGGTTGGAGAAATCAGTCATGAGAAAAACACTGTGTGAGGAAGGAAGGTCTTAGCCGCTTTTCATTAAAGCTGACATTTCTGAGTTTAATATCCAAGCACTGATGGGGCCAAAGGCTACTGGAGCAGCTGCCCGAATCAGGCCACCAATAAAGAAAGGGCAATTAGGCTGAGGCCTTAATCACTGGTTTATCCTGCACCCAAGCAGAAAAGCTTTTTGAGGTTCCACATGTGCACAGCCGAGAAATTCCCGCGGGCCTAGGATGCCCTCCCTGGCACACCCCACCCTGCCTTCCGGAGATGGGCACTTTCGCACTTAGGACCTCTAGACTTGGGAATCAGACAGACTGGCTAAGAATCACAGCTTCTCAGTAAGACACTCACTTGGAAGTGAATAATGCATTGCTCTCAGGAAGTCCTCTGAACTTTGAGTCCACAAAGACCCCTAGCCGGAGGCTCTGAGCAGGCTCCACCACACCCAGGGACCTGCTGTCCTTTCTGGGCTTTTCTGGGCGAGGCCAGAGTTCCGTCCGGGCCTGCGCTTCCCTCCCTGCCTGGCGCGCGTCATTACTGGCTGCCAAGCCGACTGCGTTCCCTAGGGTCAGAAACCGAAGCCGCGCCACGCTCCACTAGAGAAACGTCCCGGGTCCAAGCTCTGGCCCACTGCAGCCCGACGACCCTTTGCGCGGGCGATGCTGACCTCTGCTGGCCGTGTGCAAGAATGCAGGGTGGATGTCTCGTGGCGGCGGGGAGACTGCGAGACCCCACTGAAAGGGCTGGACGCCCCGCGAAGCCACCAGCCCAGGACCTGCACGACACGAGGCGGTGGGCCGGGAGGGGCGGTGGGAGAAGGCGCGGCGCGAGGGTCCTGGGTATCAAAAGCCCTGAATTCTAATCTTGCATGATCGGGCATCCAGCAATGGGTGCCTCCTCCTCTCAAGTCTCAAATGCTCAGGTCCTCCTTACCCTTGGAAGGAGAAGAGTAAGCAAAAAATATGGTAGGTGGCTTGAATATCGCTTAGGGGCTCCCCTCATCAGGAGGCTTCCTAAGGACCAGCCAACCTCCAGCCTGAGCCTCAGAGCTGTGCTCAGTTAACAGATGGTTAGGCCTCTGGAATGCTGAAACAAGAGCCCCGGAGAGCCACGTGTTCCCCAAAGCTCGGTTACCTTATTAAGTGGCGCAGGAGACTGTAGGTGTGCTTACGGTAAGGATCCTGAGGTTGACGAGAATGTCCTCACTTGCTCTGGGGGGTTCTACTTGTAATCACAAGTGGCACAAAGAGAGGCAAAGTAATGTTTTCCTACAGAAGAGAAACCAAGTACAAGGGAAGGGGGTCAATTCCTCCTTGGTTCTGGCCCAGTGAAACTGGTTTCATACTGCTGATCTCCATAAGTGTACAAGAGCTAATGTGGTAAGCCACCAGGTTTGTAGCTGGCTTTGCACATATAGCAGTAACAGAAAACAAATTCAGACCTTCTGTTTCCACTCACGAACTGATCTCCATCCCGGAGGAAGTCTATGGTCCGCTTCCTTTTGGATCTTACAAAGTAACAAACAAATAGACAAAAAAAATAACAGACCCTGCTGAGAAGTTCACATCGACTCTCCACTGCAAATCACTGCCCAGTATAAAAAGAAAAGCCCACAATTACAAAGCTAGAGTTGGGGGCCAGCGAGATAGCTGGGTGAACTAAAGCGCCTGCTTAGACAAGCTCAGGCAAGCGCAGGATCCGCACTCGATTCAGGCACCACAGACGGCGCCAGCCCCGCCCCCCGGGTAGGCTGAGCAGGCCAGAGTCAGGGCATAGTGGTGCACACCTATAATCCCAGAGCTGGGGAGGCTGAAAGTAGGAAGATCACCATGAGTCCAAGCTAGATAGTGAGACCCTGTAACAATCAAATACATTTAAAAAAAAAAAAAAAAGAGTCATTGGTGGTTGTGGTGGTGCAGGCCTGTCATCATAGCACTGGGGAAGCTGAGGTAGGAAAAACTTTCCAAGTTCGAGGCCAGCCCGGGCTACAAAGAGAGTTTAAGGCCATCCTGAACTGCTTAGCAAGACCCTATCTCAAAAAAGACCAAAAAAAAGCTACAGTCACAAAGAAGTCTTGAGAGAACAACTGAATTCCTATGCCTGTCTGATTTGATGGTCAGGAATAGCAATTGTATGGAAGTACTCCAAAGCTAAAGCTGGAGAAAGAAAATCAGGACAAAGAAAATTCTTAAGGTAAAGGATTTCACAGTGTGTTCCAAGTTCTAAAATGGTTACTGGTCTTATCTGAAAAGTTTGCTTTGGTGTTTGTGGCCAGCTTGCTCCTCACCCACTCAGGGCTCAGGGCCTGCAGGAAACCCCAGCTGTTCCTGGTCACAGGGCAGTGGATTCCTAGGCGAGGAGCACAGATCCAAAGCACACCAGTCTTCTCTCCCTGCAGGTACCCTTTGGGAGAGACAGGAGGACCAGCCAACACTGTTGACACATTCTGCTTTGTTACCACAGACCTCAAGGCTGGTCTCATATTCCCTTGTATCTAGAGCAGAAGAAATGACTGGTCCAGTCATTTCTATTCAACCTTCCAGGTTATCCCTAAGGCTTGACTACTGCCCTTCTCCATCCCATTGTTCTCCATGCTGCTCCTGGAGCACTCCAGGCACTAGCCTGCTGCTATCCTAAGCATCTCCCCTGGTGTCTACTTGGTTGTCTCTCCCATGTTTTCTTCAGAAAGCCTTCCCTTGCCACCTTCTAAAGACTAGACTCTCCACCTACATTATACCATGTATCCGTTCTCTGATATTTCTCTGGTGAACATATCAATTCACCCCCTGTAGAGTTCATCTTGGCTCATCTCGCAACTAGGCTGAAGTCTACAAGGGAAAAGATTTATTGTATAGGTTCACTATTAACTCTCCAGTATCCAGAACAATGCCTAAACCAAGGGTGATATTGTAACAGAAAGTAGCACCCCCCAAGCCATTGTACTTCAGTTTCTTAGTTGCTCAGGTAACAGCTCCTGTTACAGTTCCTGTTACTTCTGTCTTTCAGAAACAGCTGGTGACTGATGCATACTGGTCACTATGATGCAGTCAAAGACAGCCAAGTACTGTGCCTCTGTCTGTACTTCTCCCTTCAACTCCATAAGTACTTCCCTCCCTCGCCTTTGGAGTCTGACATTCTGCGCATGATCCCAATCAGTGCCTACTCACGTAAAATAAATCTGCCTCCATATCCTGGATGTCATAGGGGCCGGAGAGATGGCTCAGTGGAATAAGCGCTTCCCTGGGAAGCGCAAGGGCCTGAATTCAATACCCAGTTCTGTTAAAAAAAAAAAAAAAAGCAAATCCTGGATGTCATTTTGGCGTTTCTGTTTGCCATTGCAATATTATCATTATGTATAGAACATGGATAATAGATGTAATTTTATGTACTTAATAAATAATATTATGTATTTAATGAAAGTATATAGACATATTGCATACATGGATAAATTAATACCTTTCCTTGGGTGAGGGGACAAGTATACATCCAGGATAGAGACTCAAGGGGACCAGACTCTTGATGGGAAAACTTCACTCACTCCTGACTGAATCTCTCAAATCCTCCAGCCCCAGTAGCCAACATGCTCAGCCATATTTTCAAAGAAGGGGCACCTTCCCTGTGCACCTCTTCCCTGTGCACCTCTTCACTGTGCACCTCTTCGCTGTGCACCTCTTCCCTGGGCACCTCTTCCCTGGGCACCTCTTCCCTGGCACCTCTTCCCTGGGCACCTCTTCACTGTGCACCTCTTCCCTGGGCACCTCTTCCCTTGGCACCTCTTCCCTGGCACCTCTTCCCTGGGCACCTCTTCCCTGGGCACCTCTTCCCTGGGCACCTCTTCCCTGGGCACCTC
>PVKA01012628.1:0-57247 GCA_004027165.1 Ctenomys sociabilis | reverse complement strand
AATATCTGTAAATATAATATCATGTATGCACCTTGTACAATACCAAAATGTTATGAAAACAGTTTGCAATGTATTAATTTATTGAATCTGTATGGTTAAGGTGTCTTGAAACTGTCTGATTGACATTTGTACTTCAATAAAATAAAATAAAATAAAATAAAAATAATAAAAAGATCAGATATTTTAAAAATTGGCTCACTTTTTAGTACTCATGCCTATTCTATTTTGTAGGGAGAGGAAAAAAAAAAAAAAAAAAAAAACAGTAGTTACAGAATTGCTTCCAGGAGTCTACCCAAAGGATTTGTAAGGAATAATTTGTTAAATGCCTTAAGATGAAAAAGTGTTGGAGGGCTGGCAAGATAGCTCAGTGGATTAAAGTGTCTGCTTAAGAAGCCAGAGGGACCAGGGTTTGTTCCCCAGCATGCCTGCCTGCCATCCTGACTGCAACTGAGACTGGGCGTGGTAACACATGCCTGTAATCCCAGCGCTTAGGAGGCTGAAAACAGAAGGACCATTACAGAGTCTGATCTGTGTAGTGAGACCCTGTACTAAATACATTAAAAAGAAAATGTTGGGTACAGAGGTTGACTTGAAGGTGGCACACAGATATTACTGTCCGACACACCAAAAAGCAACCCTGTGTTTGGTTGTCTTCATCACTCTGCTCTACCCTGAGCAAACTTCCAGTTCTGTTCCCCCTCTTAGGTCAAAATCCATCAATTGAATGCTAGTGCTCAGGACTCCAGATGCAGAGAAGAGAAAGTTAGGGCCCCTGCCTTATAGAACTCATAGACCAGTTGCATTTAAAGCAAAGATAGGAAATGGGTGACTCCAACCTACTGGGTTAAGTGCGATCGCAGGAGCAGTTCACAGTGCAGATCATGTTCTGCGTGCTAATCATCTCTCCTCTCGTGTTACCTGTGTAGAGGACAGTGCCTCCTTTCCATCCTTCTAGCTTCTCAGGCTGGGCTACAAAGTCTCACAAAACTCTAAACCCAAGACACGTCACGTGGTTGAAATTTATATTCTAAGCTACAGAAAGAGTGGAGCTCGGGACTGGTGGAGAACCAGACAGCAAGAGAGCTGGAAGGTGCGGAAGGAAGCGGCAGTGATGAAGGGCTGCTTGTTGGGCAGGTGAAGTCTCTGAAGTAATAAAAGGCATCTGGGCTCTTCCTCAAAGATTCGCGACAGTCTGTTGGGGTGTCTGTTTGGATGCCCTGTCAACCTCCATCCCGCTCTCCTGTTATCCCAGCTAATCTTTCCTGGTTGCTAACATGCCTGGGAGGGGATTCATGACCTCTGAGTTTCCTTTGGAGGATGTTTGAGGAAGATGGGGGAGCTCAGAGAGAGCCTCTGCCTGCATCTGCCTCTCCAAGCACCCCCACATTCAAAAGAACCATCGAAGCATCATTTGGGGGCAGGGTTTTCTGATTCCTTTACCTGCTTCTCTTCCTTTGCAGCTCATCACCACCATCTCTACATTAGGATGAGGTGACGACTGCAGAGAGGCTGCGATGGGCCGAGGGCTGCAGAGCTGCTGAGTGTGGCCACCAGGCACTGCTGTTCTCTGGTATCGATGGCTCAAGGGTGGGGCTGAAGGCCCTGTGGACGCCGAGGGCTTTCGGGCATCTGTGAGCTCTTGTTTGTGCAGCGGTTCAGCTGGCAGCAACGCTCAGCCCAGGGAGGAGATCCACCTGGCAGGGGCTTCCTCCTGTCACCGGCTGTCCAGGACGGTCCCAAGGCTGAGGTGAGGATGGGATTCCACTCCTATGTAGAGTAAGGTTGCAGGTTTGTGACTCCCACAGTAAAGGAAGAACTTGTGGGACCCCCAGAGATAGATGGGGCAGGGTTCATTAGGCAGAGATTTTAGGCAGCACTCAAGAGGCAAGTGCGGGTATTTAGAGGACGGGAACTTTGGAGCTTCTCTGGAGCGGGGAAACCCGAGGAAAAGGCAGCCCACCGGCCAGGAGGGTACTAGCCCTAACCATTAGCGGTATGTGCACAGTCTTGTTTTCTTCATTTATTTTTTAAATAGGTAGTTCAAATATTTTTAGATTCTCAAACTGCTTCTTTATCTTAGGATCAGGCTCCCACTCTTTTTCAATTTAAACCAATTTACAGACTTTCCGCATCCTTGTGGAGTTTGCAATCTGACCGTGGGGGAGGCGAAGCGTAACCAAGGAAGTGCAGAGGTGGACCACCTCGGGGAGATTCGCTGGAGTCCTTGAAATAGCAGTCTTCTTAAAAGCACCTTTTATTTATGATTTTTATTATTTATTTATTTATTTATTTTGGCGGAACCCGGGATTGTACTCAGGCCCTTGCGCTTGCCAGGGAAGCGTTTATTCTGCTGAGACATCGCCCCGGCCCCTTTATTATTTATTTTTATGTATGATTTCCTTGCCCCCTATCTTTTAATGTTTTACTTTTTGTTTACGCTTTTTAAAAAAATGTATTTGGTACAGAGCCTCACTATGCAGCTCGGGTGATCCTTCTGCTTTCAGCCTCCCCAGCGCTGGGATTATAGGCACGCGCCTGCGCACCCCGACTCAGTCACCAGTGCAGCATGCCCAAGGATGGGGCCAGAGCGGCATGCTGTACTGGGGATTGAACCCTGGTCTCTGAGCTTGCCTAAGCAGGTGCTTAGTCTGCAGAGCTATCTTGCCAGCCCTTTTTTATGCTTTTTATTTATGATTTATTTATGCTTTCCTTGTTCCTCTCTGCCTATCTCCATTTTTCTAGCCTCCCTCACTGTTCAGAGCCTTCCTCCAGGCCTGGTCTTATTATCGCATAGGTGCAAGCAAAGGCTGGCTGCCCCGTCTCTGTTGTCACCTGCAGTCTCGCAAAGGCTTGACTACTTCAGCATGGACCCCTGTCATCTATCCAGCTTTGTGGCTCAAATCTCTCCAAATCACAAAATTGGGTATCAAGGGTTTTTAAAGCTCTATTTAAATTACTCACTGTACTGCCTGCTAATCAGTTGTTTTGCTTTTCTTTTAAGTCTTGAAAGCTTAGTTAAGAACATTGCCACCTCAGCGAAATCCAAACAGTTCAAAGCAGATCAGTGCAGTGCCACAAAATGTTGAAATTCCACACGAGGGTGGTGTTTGTAGCTTCCTCCTTGCAGCACTCTCTAAAGCAGTCCAAGACTCAGGGCAGAGACAGCAGAGCCATCCCCAGAGGCTCACACAGCCTCTTTCCTCCAGCAGAGAGAGTTTGCATCCACCTGCCTTCCCATGAAGCCTCCATGCCAGGCACCTCAGAGGACAAGGACCAAAATCCACTTAAATTTTTCCTCCCACAGGTCAGGTGCAGACACAATAAAAGAAGTGTATCTGAGATTTGTAATGTTTACAGTGGCGCTGATGTGGAAAGTGAGCCTCTACTTCTTTATGCCGTTCTATATGACATCAGCATGCTGTAAAAGTGACTGCTGGGTAGTTGATAGGCAAGAGAATGATGTCAGGAATGTTGAGTGCCCGTCTTAGTAAGCCACGCCTACCCGTCTCAAGCAGTCATGTGAGTGGTGACTGGGTCCCACTAATTTCCGATCATTGCATTGAGCTCTATGCATTTATACTTTTGTTATGGTTTCATAACTGTATATGAGTGGTAAGCAGTAAAAATGCATGTATTTTGTGTTCAAACACATTGTTAAGACAAGATGATAAGCTTTGGATATCCACAATAAGTTGTTTGCTTAGAAATGTGTGTATGTTTTGGGGTTCTGCTCAAGACTTTTGGAGAAGTGCTGTACTGCAACCCATGGGCCTACAGAGGGAGACAAACACAGCCTTCCTTTCCAGCAACTGACAGCAACAGAATTCACTGCAAAGGTGAAGAAATTGTACAAGAACTTTATTGACACAGCAGTTAGTACTGTTGTTTTTTCCTACCCATGGGTATTCCTTGCAAGTTGCTATTCAACAAAAATCATGTTCTGGGTTCCCTGATGCAGTGCAGGAAAAATTAACATCCAGCTAATGCTTTTCAATGAGCAAAAGTAAAATTTAGTCTTCGTAATCCACGGTTCTATGCAGTTTGATAAATGCATACAGCCATGTGCCTACCATCCAGGTACCACAAAAACCATTGCATTCCTAAGAATAATTACCTTATTAGCCTCTTTTTAGAAAACTTATTTTATCCTCTAAGCCCTAGAATCCAATAGCCTATTTTCCACCCTGATAAATGCACCCCCTAAAAGAACACCATGAAGATATAAACATAAAGCTTACACTCTTGAAGTGCCCGGCTTCTTTCACTGACAGCATGTGTTGACGATCTGTGACAGGGAAGCTAGATTGTCAGATTGACTGGCTTGGGACCCAAATGGGGGATTATTAAAGCACATTTCTAGGTGTGTCGGGTGGGTCATGGAGGCACGGGTTTGGGGACATCCTTGGCCCTTGCTCTGTCCCTTTCTCTCTGCTGCTGCTCCCCTGCTGTACTTTTCAGATTCCATGAACTAAGCAGCCTTGCTCAGCCACCCTTGAAGCCCAGAGCCAAATCAAACCTCTCCCTCAAGTTGTGGGTGTTAGGCTTTGTGTTGTGGCAATAAGAGAGCTGATGGAGCCGCGATCCATCCATATTGGCCCCCAGAGGCCTCATGGGCTCATACGTGGGGCTTTTGAGAGGTGACTGAGCCACCAGGTCTCGAACCTGCCTTGCTGCCACAGGCTGGGTCTGTATCACGAGGAAGGGTCTGACTCCCTCCCCAGATCCTTCCTTCTCTCTGATTCCTGGCCACCAGCCCATGCAGCATGCCCCTGATCCTGCCCTTCTTGCATATGGCTTCTGTGGTTAAGCCTGCCATGCATGGGCTGAAACTCCTCAAAGTCCAAGTCCACATAAACCCCCCTTTTTTTTTTTTTTTTTGTCTTTTTGAGACAGGGTCTCACTATGCAGTTCAGGCTGGCCTTAAGCTCATTTTGTAGCTCAGGGTGGTCTTGAACTCACAACAATCCTCCTGCCTCAGCCTCCCGAGTGCTGGGATTACAGGCATGCGCCACCACGCCCGGCACATAAACCTCTTTAACTTGCACGTGTCAGTGTTTTGTCCCATGATGAGCACAGTGACTAAGCATTCCTCCTCATTGCTGAGCAGTGCCTCATGGTGTGAGTGAGTCCCATTTCACATTCACAACCCCATTCACAGGTAGCTTGGCTGATTCCCTGTGGGGTATTAATAAAGCTGTTACAAACATTCTGCTGTGAATTTTTGTATGAACCAAACTTTTCAACCTACTTGAGTAAACACCTTGAGGTGGGATGTCTTAGGTTCAGGGATAATTATAGTATACATTTAACTTCACAAGAGAAATTGCTGGATAGCCTTCCAGAACCATAGTCTGCACGCTTAGTAGCAATGAATGAGAGCCTTCTAATTTGCTTCCTGACCAGAATTTTATAGCATCAGGATTTTTTATTTAGCGATTCTGATTAATACATAGAACTATCACATTTTGATTTTCATTTGGGTTTTCTTAATAACAAAGATGCCGAGTGTCTTTTCATATTATTCTTATTATTAATTTACTTTTACAGTGCTTGCAGATTTGAACCCAGGACCCTGAATACGCTAGTCAAATGCTCTTCCACTGAACTGTATCCCCAGCATCTTCATTTTGAGTCAGGGTTTCACTAACATGTCCAGGCTGCACTCCCTTGTGTTCCTTCTGTGTGTAACTCCTGAGTAGCTGAGATTACAAGCATGTGCCACCACTCCCAGCCTAGAGCATCCCCACTGATGCTCTTTTAAAAAAATTTAAAAAAATTTTTTTTAAATCATTGGTATCTTCTTTGGTGACAGATATGTCCAAGGCTTCTGGACACGTTTTAGAATAGGTTGTTTCTTTGCTTTTCTTAATTGTTGAATTTTAAGACACTGTAAATCCATGGCATATTTTTTATAAAATATGTGATTTATTATTTTCCTCAATCTGTATCCTTTTTTTCTCCTCATTTTCTTAACAGAGTGTTTACCAAGACCAAGATTTAAGTTTTTGTTTTGTTTTTTGTATTTTTTAGGAAAGGGCCTACGGGGTGTTCAGGGACTCACTACTAGATTAGACTCCTAGTGATCCACTTGTTTACAGCCTCCTGAGAGCTGGGATTACAGGCACATGCCACCATGCCCAGTCTCAATTGCTCTCTCAGTGTGCCCAGGGCACAGGGCCAGTATAGCAGCCCTGGGGATTGAACCCACGGCTCCTGTGCCTGCTTGCAGGTGCTTTAAAGATTTAAGTTTTAATAAAGTTAAATTTATCATTTTTTCTTTTATGAATTGTGCTTTTATTATTGTGTTTATAAACTCACTGCTAAATGGAAGTTCACACAAATTCTTTGTTTGCTGTATTCCAGCCATGCTAGTTTTTATCATGTACACCTGTGATCTACTCTGAGTTAAATTTTCTTCAGGATGTAAAAAAGCTAACTCTTTTATACATGGATGTCCACTTGATCTAGGATCTTTAAGAAGACTGCTCTATGGCCACTGCATTCTTTTTTTTTTATTTTTGTTTTATTTAAGTACAAATATCAATGAGACAGTTTTAAGATGCCTTGACAAGGTGGATTTGATAAATTAATACATTGCAAACTGTTTTCATAATGTTTTGGTATCGTAGAAGATGCATACATGATATTATACTTACAGACATTATTATACCGTATGTCTCTTATCAGTAAATTAAGAGAGTGTAGCTGTTTGCGTATCTTATTTTTTATCACTGCATTCTTATGTAGCTACTCTTTAAGCCAAAAACACTTGATTACTACAGATTTTTTTAGTTGTCTTGAAATTTTATACTGTGTCCTTCTCCTCCCTCCACCCAAACTGTCCTACGTATACTAGCTCCTTTGCTTTTCCAAGCGTTACAGCTTGTGTCTAGATATACCCCCAAAGCCTCCTGAGCTCATGGCTGGCTCTGGAGATGGCTGGATTTTGGATGTGTGATACTAGGCTTAAGGGTACATGGTCCTAAGTAAGCCTACTGATTTGGATTAGCATAGTTCTGGGTATGGCTGACTGGATTTTATTTAAGACAGAAGTGTGGGTGTGGTTGTCACCACCCAACATGTTTGTGTATTGTTAGGGGTACAAGGGGAAAGCAGGTTTAATGCTGCTGCTGCTGCTGCTCTCTGCTCGCCATGCCATGGACTTCTTCTCCTCTGCAATGCCCCTCAGCCATGCTGCCGTGCCACAGAGCCAGCAGACCAAGGACTGAAGGCTCTACAAGCTGTGAGCCAAGGTAAACCTTTCCTCTTTTAACTTTCGATGTTGACTTAGCAATGAGAAAAGTAACCAAGATATCAAATAAATTTTATACTTAGTCCATCATCTATAAAAAGCTTACAAGGGTCTTTATTGGTAATGCATTGAACTTATAGGTTGAACTGGAGAGAACTCCACCCTAATCGTCATGTATATGCTTCTGAACCATGAGCAGGGGAGGTCCTCAGCATACTTAGACTTCCTTTTTTCTTTTCTTATCTTTTTTTTGGGGGGAAGGATGTTAAAGCTCACTGTGTGTGTGTGTGTGTGTGTGTGAGAGAGAGAGAGAGAGAGAGAGAGAGAGAGAGAGAGAGAGAGAGAGAAAGAGTTTGGTATAGGGAACTGAACTCAGGACTTCACACTTGCCAGGGAGGCACTGTACTGCTGAGCTATATCCCCAGCTTAGACGAGCTCTCTTTAATATCTTTCATCAATGTGTAGTTTTCAGCCAAGACCTTGCATACTTTGGGTTAGACATGTACCTGAGTGCTTCACTTGGGTCAAATTATAAATGGAATATCAAATTCCATTTCTGGAATATAAGAATAGGATTGGCTTGTGTATTTTGGCCTTTTAACACTATTTCCTAGTTCTAGGAATGTTTTAGAAATCTTCAGAATTATGCCTGTTGAAAAACCACATTGTTGCACAAGTAAATAAATAACTAAATCACATTTTCTTCAGGTAAAGACAGTCTTTTGCTCTTCGTGTCTGTATGTCACATCTTTCCCAGGGTGTGAGAGGAAAGCAAACAGTATGTTATGCTCAGGTCTGATGCTGATTGAAGTTTTCTTTGATAGCTTTCTTATATAAGATTGAGCAAGCTCTTTTGCTTTTCTAATTTTTGAGAATTTTATCATGAATAGATGTTGAATTGTATTGACTTCCTGCTTCTATTGGGATAAATATATATCCAAATATGGTGATATACATTGATTTTTAAAATTTTTATCTGCTTTTTATTACTGGGATCTGAGACAAACCCCATTGGCCATATATTGTGCTTTTATTTTGCTAGACACAATAAGCTGAATTTTTTTCTGAGAACTTCTGCATTTTTCATTTATAAGGTATCTTGATCTGTACTTTTTATTTCTTGCTGTTCACCTCACAAAATGACTGAGAAATTGTTGCCTTTCTTCAGTAGTCTAAAAGATACTGTACAGAATTAGCATTATTTTTTTCTTGAGTGTTTTGTGAATTTCATCAACGGAACCATCTGAGTTTTCTTTTTGAAAATTTTAAAATTACAGATTTTTCCTCCAATATATGGTGTACTATTTAGGATAGTTCTTTTTGAGTGAGTTGTGTTGGTTTGAACCTTTGAAAGAAGTGGCCCATTTTATCTGAATTGTTGAATTTATAAGCACAGCATTATCTGCAGCTTTTTCCGATTATTGTTTCATGTCTATAAGATCAGTAGCGATGTCCTTTCTCTCATTTATAATATTGGCAAATGGTTCTTCATTGTTGTTTTCTTTATCTGCCTGAATTATCAATTTTATGACTTCTTTTTTCCCCATAGAATCAGCTTCTGCCTTTATTGATCTTATGCATTGTTTTTCTCTTTTAAATTTCTCTGATTTCTGGTTTGTCTTGGATCCTTTCATCTGCTTGTTCCAATGAAGGCTCCGGACCTGCTGGTCCGGGCCTGTGCTGGCCACGGCGGTCCCCGGGAGGCCGAGGACGCTTCCGTGATGCTCTGCCTGTTGTCCTGAAGAACAGCACCTGATTCCCAACTAGCTTCACTCGCCTCCTTGTCAGATGGTGGCTTGACCTCATTCTTGGTTTTGTCTTCTGAGCAGGTATTTTTCTAAATTTCTTTTATGAACAGGCTGAGAAGTTTCCAAGTCTTTATGTCCTGCTTCTCAGTTAGTGATAAGCTCTGTCTTTAACTTATTTCTCCTTTCTCACCTTACACTATCAGCAAGTAAAAGAAGCTACACCCCTTGAACATGTAGCTGTTGACAGACTTTTGCTCAGATATCCTCCTTCACTCCTCTTAAGTCTGCTTTACAGGAAGCCTTAGGACATGGACATAATTCATAATCCAAAGTGCCTTGTCATTCTGTGACAAGCATAGCTTTCCTCCAGCTTCTAATATGCTGGCTCTTGTTTTTGGTCTTTCAGATCTCATCAGAATGGCTTTTACCATCCATGTTTCTACCTACATTCTGTTTATTCTCACTTAAGTAACCTCTAAGATGACTACCATTATTTTTTCTGTCATAAAAACTCAGAACACTGTCCTTAGGATTTCCTCTACAGCAATGTCTACTTTCCTAGCCAGTATCCATTACCATTCCAAAGCTGCTCCTACATTTTTAAGTCCTTGTTGTAGCCATTCCTTTGTTACCCAGTCACACACAAGTCTCTTGTGTGTTGCTGTAACAAACTACCGCATACTGGATGATGCATAGACAACAGAAATTGATTTCTCTCAGTTCTGAAAACTGGCAAGCAAGCTCAAGGTCAAAATGCTAGGATGTGGTGAGTCGTCCCACTGTATCCTCACATGGCAGAATGCAGAGCCGGGCCAACCCATCCTCTACATCTTTTCTGCAGCTGCATTAATCTAAATACCCTTCTTACATCCCCCCCTTCGATACTAGGGAATTAAATTTCCAAGACATGAATTTTGGTGGATGTATCTAAATCATAACAGCGCCCAGCACAGTTATGGCTCAAATAGGAAATGCACTGAGTGCTTGGTCACCACTGCAGTAACATGGAAAGGAGGGCCCTGACAGGGCCGTTGGCTACCACTAATAAGTGAATAGTGCAATGGCCCTCAGAGGAAGGACCCAGTAGAGAAAATAGGTCACTTGGGGGCATATTTTTGAAGGGCATGTCTGGTCCCTGGTCCCTTTTTCTCCAGCCTTGCCTCTCTCCTTGCTAGCTGCAAGGAGGTGAGTAGAATTCCTGTACTTTCCCACCACCAGGGACATTTCTGCCTTGGAGCCAGCCAGCCATGGCTGCATCCACAGACCTGTGAACAAAAGTAAACCTGTCCTCATTCAAATTCTGTAGGTGAGGTGCTCAGCCCTGCCAGAGGGATGATGATACCAGAGTTGATAGGGAAGTCCTAAAATTATTCTTAAAATATTTCTTCTGTCCATTCTTTCTTCTCCTATTGGGATTTTAAATTATGTACATGTGAGGTTTTTTTTCATACTTCTTGAACATTTTTTTATTCTCTTCTTTTTGTATTTGAATAAATTTTATTGACCTTATAAGATTTCATTCATTCTTGACCATGTCCCATCTACTGAAGAGCTTAGCAAAGATCCTTTTTATATCTATTATCGTGTTTGTTGTATCTAGTATTTTTTTTACCATTTCTGTCTCTGCTAAAATTATCTATCTGCTCTTGCATGTTTTTTACTTTTTCCATTAATTCTTAGCATATTCTAACATATATTCTAATATGTTAGCATATTAGAAATAGTCATTTTTATTTCCCTGTTTGGTAAATCCAACAAGTCTGAGAGTAGCTCTAATGATTGCCTTGTCTTTTGTTTTTTTTTTTTTCAGATTATGTTTTGTGTTACCTTTTTGAGTGCCACATATGCACTCCTCCATTAATGAGCCAATTAAATTCCTGCAAGTAGGCTGTTAAATGAAATGGTCACTAAATGAGGAATTACATAGTATGTACATTTCCATATTTAGAGCAAAGAAATGGTCAAAGAAAGGTCCAACTTGGTGACTTTGTTTTCTTTTGCCCAACTCTTACAAGCAGTACTGCAGTGTATTACAGAAAGATACAATACAACCAGGAAAAAAAATCACTGTACAGTATGTAGAGGTCACCATAGGGCTGCCCTGCTGCTCAGGAGCCTATGCACTAAATTGCGACTTGGCTGTAAGTGATCAGAGGATGGTAAGTCCGGGCAGCATGCCTCTCTCAGGTAAGTCTGAACAGTAGTTAGACAGGTGAGTCATTAAACAAGGAATGTCTGCGATGTTTTGTTGAAAGGTGAATGTGTTAAACAAAGCAGTAGATATTCCACACTTCTTTTATGCTTAGAAATGAGCATGACTTCCCTCTGTGAGATCTTTTAAGTGAGAGTCTGTTTCGATCTGTCTACAATTGGACTGGAATTTTGTTTTGCTACCCTCAGTGCTCCAGAAGTTTCAAATTCTCATAATGACATCTCTTTGGACCTGAGGAGATAACTCAGTAGAGTAAGTACGTGCCTGGCAAATGTCAGAGTCCGGAGTTCGATTCCCAGTACCAGGAAAAAGAAAAGACATCTCTTCGTTTTGTCTTGGTTTGAGGTCTTCCTTTTGGGCTAACTGCCCTCCACCCCCAGGGAACCTACATTGGTTCAGAGCTTTCAGTAGCAGCCAGTTGCAGCAAGCTGCTCTAGTCCCTGGAGCTCTCAACACTGTTCTCTGCTGCAGCTCTTGTTCCTGTGGTGGCAGGGGATAGATGAGGGATGACCCTGTGTGTTCTCCTGAAGCCTTAGTTCAAGGAAGAACGTGGGGACCTGACTCTGTCAAGAGTCCTTGTTTCCTCTTCAGCAGTAGTGCTGGGACTGACAACATTTCATTTTTCTTTCTTTTTGGTGGAACCAGTGATTGAACTCAGGCCCTTGCGCTTGCCAGGGAAGCACTTTTTTCCACTGAGCCATCTCCCCGGCCCCTCTGACAGCATTTCTGCTTCCCCTGAAGGGCACAGCTCTCATCCCCTTCTGTTTTCCTCTCCTAGTACCGGTCAGTTCTCTGTTGCTCAGGCCACATTCTGATCCCTCCACCCCGACCCCTTACATTAAGTCTTCTGTTGGGTAGTGGAGACAAAAGAGCTCCAGCAGCACCGTGGTTCAGACAATGGCTACTGTTCCCTTTCCCCCACCAGCACCGTCTAGGACATTTGATTTCTCCCTGATCCTCCCTGTAAATATCTGATGTTCTCACAGGGAAAATCTGCAAAGGTGTGTGCACCTTCCTGTGCCTGGCCTCTGGGGCTTCATACCCTCGAGCTAGCCCACATTTGGCCTTTAACAGTGCTTTATACATTTCTAGCTTAATCTTCTTACCAAAAAGAGCTTTTATGGCATTTGGCTGCATCTGTCCTAGGTAAGCAAATGCTTGACTCTCCTCACTCCCTGCAGCCCTGTCTTTATCTTGGCTCTAAGTTAGTTATTTGTCTCTAGCATTAATTCTCATACAGATTTAAGAAAGGTTGTTAATTTTGTGGTTTTACCCCATGTTTTGTCTTAAGGAGTGAGAACCATACTCTTTCCAAGCTCCTAAATCCCCAACCTTTCACCAGATCATTACATGTACTTTAAAATTTAAATTCCTGTAACATTTACTTGATTTTGAAAGTTTCAGATTTTTACAATATTCCAGAAACATTTTTTCTTTTAAATTTGGATACTAGAAGTGGGAATTACTGATGAAGAGGGTATAAAATGTGAAAATATATTATTTTGGGTCACTCATGTTTTTATGTTTCTGTATGCTTTTGTCTGTCAAATATGGAGCTAATTCTGCATTTCACTACCTCAGGAACTATGTGGTAAGACAGGAAAACTAGTGACTTCCACAAGTTCCTGTAGCCCAGCAGTACTCAGAGGGTTTACCAAAAGAGAACAAGCATAAAGCGTAGTTTAGAAGAAGCACAGGGGATAAACAAAAGAAAAAGAGCCTATCTAGGCTAGAAAACAAGACAGGTAACCCAGGGCTGGAGGTCAAGGACCCTTTGAAAGAGAGCAGGAAGGAGACCTGGAAAACATAGAGAAGAAATGCTCTTCTCAGTGTCTAGGTTGACAGTGTACTTAAGCCGATGGAAGCATCAAAATCCCAACAGTCTAGGAAAGCTGTTAGGACCAAGAAAAATGATGGTCTTTGTGAAAATTTTGAGCCTTCCACTGCCACAGCTAGTTTATACTACAGAATGTACCCCAGACCCTGATCTGACTTGCAGGAAGGAAAGAAGTTCTTGAGAATGACCAAGACTATATTTCCTCCTGAGCTTGGAGAGGCCAGGGCTCAAACAAATTTAGCTGATTTCTAGAAAACAAAAACATTTTGTATCGCTTGCACACCTCAAATTTGTGGACTGAGGTGCCTGCTGCAACAGTAATCCACTTTCAGGGATCAGTTATCAATGCTATGCTGAAAGTGCTTTAGATTGTAATGACGATGTTTTCCACCCTGTGATATCGAGGGGCTCATTGTGGCTTTCACGCCTCCGGAAGCCCGGTGATGGCAAAGTAGCAGGAGAGACACATTCTTGAATGCATCCCCAGGTAAATCTGAAAACTGTTCTTCTCACAGCCTAATTCCCCATGCCCACCCCTTCCTGAGGATCTGTGTTCTCCTCTCTTGGTCTGTGTGCATACTTTTTTCCATGAGGACACTAAACAAAGACACTATTTGACTCTTCCAAACAGGAGGCATGTTCTTACAAAGTAGTGTAAAGCAAATGTATCTATTTGAAAATGCACATACATAGGTTGAAATAATTACTGTTATTTGGATTACAGACAGGTAAAGAGTAGGTATTTCCATGAAGGAAAAGTAAGGCAAAAAGGAAAAAACAAAATCCCTGGATTTCATTCTTGGGAAGTGGTTACTGACCTGGAAAAGAGTCTTTCTTATGACCCAGCCTCCCCCTGAGATTGTAAGGAGGTCTGAATGAAATTGCCCACAAAGGGAAAATTGAGAATATGACCGCTTTTCTACCATTCAGTTCTGTTGACTTGAACCTCTGCTGCTGGTACCTGGATGAGGGGACTCTGATGTCAGAGCAGACAGATCTGTATTTTGCTAGTGTGCCTGCTAATGGGACCTCATCTTGGTAAGAAAATGTTTTGGGGGACAACACTTTATGTCTTATGTTTTCCTGGGCTCTGTCTGAGGCCACCATGGAGAGACACAGTTAGAGGAGATCGGGTTGTGGAACTTTTTCTTTTCTTTTTTGGGGGAAGTGTTTCACCACCACAAAAGGCCACCACAACCTAATGTCTTACATCCCCCACACACTCCAGGCCTATTTATCTCATCTAATAAAATCATATCATAGGACATCTTTTCCCCTGGAGAGAGAGTGAGATGAAGTCCTGTGGTTAGGATCCCTCAGGAACTGTATCAGATAAGGAAGACACATCTAGAAATCTGTGTTCAAGTGTTTGAAGAATATTTGAGAGAGGAAAGTTGACCCTAGTGGTTTTTCAGAGGGCCACAGGAAACCCCATGTTTCTGCTTGATGGTGTGAACCCTGGAGGAACACAGCTGACAAGCTAGCAGCTGCCCAAGGGACCGAGATGTGGGCCACAACCCGGACTTGATAATGGAAGACATTGCCGAGAACAGAGTATCCTATCCAGAAATTGAGTGGAACCTGTTCTGGGGACTTTGTTTTCATTACAGAACATCTGTTAGAAGCTCAAGCTCTAACCTGAGTTTCAATCCCAGCTTTGCTATTGAGAGACCACTAGCCAGTTGCTAAAGTATAAAAAGGGCAACTGGAGTAATTCCCATCTCAAAGGGTGGTCTCAGAGATTAGATTAAGTGATGTCTATTCAGTGCAGAGTCTCCAGAACTACATGGTAAAGGTTGGATGTTCTTAGCTATGCTCTTTCCTTATAAAGCATTTAATCAAAAGTACACTTCTTTGTACTATTATTTATGGGTCACTTCCCAGAATAAGCCCCTTTGCAAAGAAGTATCTGTTGACATCCAAGGGAAAGAGTAAAATTTGCATTTTTATCACTTTATTCACTGAAGAGAGAGAATATAAAATTACTTTTAGGGAACATTTTTGGGAACCCATCAACCAGGAACTTTAAGTATGAATCCCAGGATGCTATGGGAACTCTGAATTGTCGCCTAGTCCTCAGATTTTTCATAATTATCCCATGTGAGATCCTTTCAGCTCTAGAAACTGAGATTCATTTGGTGGTATGACAGTTAATCTTGTCCACTTGATTAGATTGCAATTCCTGGAAAGGCGGCTGCTCATGGGGTTACAACACTTAGCAGATCAGCTGCGATCTTCTAAGCAGACTGTTCTTGGGGGGTCATGACCATGTGGAGGAGGTGGGTCATTCAGAGTGTACCATGTCCTTCCACCAATATCTCAGCCTTGGAGCCAGTAAGCCATGATTGAACTCCTACAGAAGAGTCAAATAAACCTCTTCTTTAAGTTGTGGCTTTCAGGTGTTTTCCTCCCAAGGGGAAAGCTAGTGGTAAGGGACTATGGTAGAAGTGAACAGGAAAGTAAGAAGACAGAAGCAAACCACCTCAGGCACCACATAGCCACATCTCTTGGAGAGCTGCAGGGACAACGACAGCCTCAGGCTCCCAGGCCCCAGCCATCCTTCCATCCTAAGAATCTTGCAGCCCTCTGAGGCCACCTAGATGGATTCCCTGCTGATGTCTCCATCACCTGCTGCCGCATCCTTGTCTCCTGGAGGTTCCTACATAAGAGAATCCACCTGGGATAGTTTGTTATCTTCCAACACATAACGTTCCCTTGATGATGATGGCTCACTCACAGGAAGTACTGCAACACCGAAAGAACACAAAGACCACAAGCTGATGCTTTCATGAAGGGATGACTCTACTTCCTTTTGGACTTATTTTATAAATTCACAAGGGAGATGAATCTCATGGCTGCCTCCATGAAGACACTAACTTAGGCTCCTGGGCTTGAGATGCCTGTCTTTAGATGCAAAGGAAGATTTTCAATAAAACCAGTAAATTTTCTGCACTACTTCATGTGCTAAGTTTGAAATCTATATTTCTGATTTAATGATTTTTTACTTGTAGGGTAAACTTTAGGTTGATGACTATTAGTTCCTTTGTTCAATACAAGTGCAACAGTTTATGACAAATGTATGGAGTGGCCTGAGGCTCCCCTGGCATGCAAAGGTGGAGGGCTTACTTGACAGTTACTCTATGAAGCCTCTCGCCTGGGTATTCCATCTGGAGACTAAGAATGAAACCTAAATGACCATCATTTATCATGTCATCTTTACTTAGTTAACATGTAAAATGTCATCTCCATTTTATAGAAAATTCATGGGAAGTACAATGTGACCTTCAAGTGAATTTCTTCTTGGTGGTTTTTACAGGCTACAGAATTCCTAGATAACACAATGACTAGTGTGTTGATTTTTTTCAAAAACATCTGCAAAGCGGCACTCTGCTGTTGTAGTAACAATTAGAATTTCCTGAGATCAGACAACAAAATCCCTAGATTGAAGGATAATTACTCCAAACCACCAGTTAAAAACAAAATTACGTAATCACATATGTAAATCTGGCAATTCTTTTTACTTTCTATGCCCTGAGTTCAAACACAAAGTATATTTTTAGTTCCTATTTTTGCTTTTTACCAAGCTTGATCAGTGAACAAGAAAGTCTTATCAATCATGCACTTGTTGGAAAACATGGAGCTTTTGAACCACAGAGCTTCTTTCAAAATTAGAAATCCCCAGACTCAGAGCCCATGTCATGACTTTCGGGAGGCAGTTGTCATTAGATCTGAGGGGTGACATGTGTCTTCGGGTAAAAGCAGCATAGAACGTTCCTCAAGATGGTGTATGTGGGGGAAGTAATAGAAATTGTATTGCTATCTTTTAATAAGTAAAAACCTATTTGCATTGGCTAGAAAGCTCTATAAAAGTGTTCTTTTTATAATGTTTGCAAAATAAGATTCTTTAAAAGAGCCAAGTCCACTTTCTCATTGACACATTCTAAAAATGTATCCTCCAGAGAAACATTTGGTGGCAGAAAAAATATTTTCTTACTCCTACTACTAATTGCTTACATTGATTGAGGTCTTATTACCTGCCAGGCATTGTTCAAAGATCTTTATATAATTGTCTCATTTTATTCCCCACAATGATCCTAAGAGGTATCATCTGTCTTCTAGGTAAGACATCTAATGAAAAAGGAGTTTCAGTCTTAGAGTGGAAAAAGAATGAGCTAAGGGAGTGTGTTCCTAAGCCACCCCTTAACATGACATGGTCCCAAGTTCACTAGGAGGAAGGACACAGTTTCCTAGTAACTCAGGGATTGGGATTAAAATAATGCACCATAAATTGGATTGTGGGGCTTGGTATGGCCATCATCATGCTTGATATGATCTTAAGAACTTATGGAGGGAGACCCTACCATTTTCCTTGGCTTTAGACTTGCTCATGGTAGGTAATAGGACCGTGTTAATTGGAGGATACAGATCCACTTATTAGAAGGGGATCTGAGGTAATGTGCTCCCTCCCTTGGGGTATTTGCAGAGTTGGTAGTTGAGTATTAATTTAATTGAATTGAATGCATACTATAGCTTCACAAGGGCTCCTGAGAAGCCATCTCTCCGGCCCCACCATTGGAGGAAACAGACAAATAAAAATTTTTAGGGGATGACTCAGTAGAATAAGCACTTCCCTGGTAAGCTCAAGGGCCTGAGTTCAATCCTCAGTACTGCAAAAAAAAAAAAAAAAAAAAAAAAAAAAAAAAAAAAAAAAAAAAAAAAAAAAAAAAAAAAAAAAAAAAAAAAAAAAAAAAAAAAAATCTCTTTAAGGATATGGATAGAATGAGGAGTAAGGCTTAGCTGTAACCACAGTCAGTCTTCAACATTCTCACTGAAGCTTAAAAGTAGGCACTTCTCACCCAGGGGTGGTCAGCCCTGCAGAACTTCAGGTTAACATATAGCGAGACAGGGGGTTCATCTCACCTACTGTGTCCCTCCTATGAAACAAAGCGAGAGCGAGGCTTTCCAGTCTGGACCTAGAGGCAGGCCTAGACTGCGGGCCTTCACGATTTTCACCTACAAGTCATAAGGTGAGCAAAGCTCACCTGCACTCGGATGGGGAATTCCAGACAGGAAAGGGAAGGAAACACTGAGTGCTTCCTGTCACTTCTTTCCACTTTAGTGGGCAGGCAAGTCACTCAGAGCTTGTCCCAGGGGAGGGTAAACAAGGCCCAGAGTTTGTCCCTCAGGAGAGGGTAAACAAGGCCGAGATGCCTTGAAAACAGTTAGTGTTGTGGTGGGAGCTTAGGAGGAAAAGAGTCCCTCACGGTTAGAAACTGTGTGAGTGTTCTGAGCACACTGGGTACTGCTTAGCAATAAGCAATGTATGAAAAGCATACACAGCTATGTGGCACATGGACCAAAAGTTCCTGAAGGGCTTATTACTCTTTGGAATTTAACATTTTAGCATAAACTTGTGGAGAAAAAAAAAAACAATGACAACAATGAAGTAGCTGGGAATGCACCCACCATGGTGTCCAGGGGAGAAGCTGGCTATTTCCCATGCCTGGGGGCAACAGCGGCTTTGAAATAAGGGAGCATTATATTTAAGAAGCCTTTAATTAACACTGAATTACTTCCAGCACTGTAGAAATCCAATAATGGAGTAACCCAGCCAGTATGACTAGTTGAAGATCAATCTGATTTGATTTCTCATGTGGCAAAGAGAAGAAAAACTAATGTAGGAGAACATACAGTCATTCCTTTCCCTACCTTCTGAGGAAGGTTTTTGTCTCAGTGGCTCATTATTGGTTTTGGATCCATTTGGTGAGCTAATCAGGAAAATAGGTAGAAAAGAGGAGAACATACAGAGGTAGCCTGATCTACACAGGGGAGGTTGTGGGGCTATCTACAGAAGCAAAACAAAATACAGGAATAAAAAAGGGATAGCAAAAGAGGGAAAAGCTGGAGCTAGGAAGAGAAAGTGGTCAAAGAGAGAGATTTTTTAAAGAGAGGAGAGAACTTTAATAACTGAAGTGAGCGGTTTTCTCGATTTGGAAGAAGAGAAAACAAAGGGGATTTATAGCTAGTTCTCAAAAGCCACATCTGAATCCCTTCGCCTATACGCTAGGGAAGCCATAATAAATATTTTCATCATTCACCAGGATTTGGGAATGGTGTTTATTTTCTCTTGGATACATTATGATGAGGTGCGAGGTATTAAGGAATGACAGACACTCCGATTTATTTGGACATACTCTACTTGGACTTTCATAGAGTAGCTCGCCTCTGGGTACTATGCCTGTCCACAACATATAAAGTGGTAAGTGCAGGGAGTGTGTGAAGGAGTCTGAAGACGTGCAAAGGTGACCAGAATATACAGTGGGCTGAGTGGTGACAAGGACATGCCAGAGGTGGCCCTGGGCAGAAGCCAGAGGCCTCAGACGCAAGCAACTTCCCAATCATTCTTCCCTGACACACCTTCTGTCACCTATCAGTCAGCTAAGCTGGCTGAGCCTGGTGACTGTTCTCTAGCTCATTCCACTCTCAAGGGTGTAGCCACAGAATGGCCCACTGGTAAGATGAGGAGACAGCTGCTGGGCCTGCGCCATGTGAGATTCCTGCACTGGGACCCAGAGGCGCAGAGCTCCAGGGTCAGCAGTTGGTGCCAGCTGCACCCAGACCTGCTCAGCCTCAGTTTCTCCACCTGAGAAATAGCAGTCTTCTTGGAAGAGTAGCATCAGTGATCTCTTTCACCTCTTCTACACAATGATACCCTTCCAGGTACTCATTCCTCACTGTGGCTGCTACTTTGTCCTGCTGGGGGGTCCTGGCTGGCTCTGGTTCCCCAGCCAGATGCTTATTCTCTAACACCATATCCCCCCCCCCCAGTCAGCCCCACCTGAGACAGAGCAAAGACAGGGAGTGCAGCATTCCAGCAGCTGAGCTGCCTGCCGCTAAGCTGGGGAAAGAAACAGGGCATATGATTAGTGGGCCTGGCACTGGGGAACGCATGCTCTGCTGTGGCACACACACACACACACACACACACACACACACAGAATGAGACAGCAGAGCTGTCCCTGGAGCTCAGACAGCTTGCATAGCAGGAAGAGGCAGCTTTGTTTTTTTCCAGACACTTCTCAGAGCCACTGAAACAGCAACTGGATAAATATAGGAAGACGATGCGTCAGCTGACAGTGGCTGGCATGCGTGAGCGAGCATGCACAGACAAGCCTGCAGCCGTGGTGTGCCGCGTGCCTCACAACCTCCAGGAACTGGCACTCAGGCTCCCAGCGACAGAAAATCTGAGCAGAAAGCGGCATCGCTGAAGAAGCCCAGCAGGAAGGTGGAGTGAGGCCATGAACCCCGTCATGCCCTTGGCTCCTTGAGCATGCTGGGAGGTCGCCCTCTGGCCGGGCCCTGGCTATATATAGCTCTGCTCTCTCCAGCGCACAGGAGATCTTTCTGAATGAAATACCAAAAACCCTCTCAGGCTCTGTGAAAGCAGTCACTAAGTGGCATTTGAAGGTCCTAGAAAACGAGTGGGGGAAACAGAGCAGGTGTTTTGCTCATTGTAAAAGGCAAACGCTGATTTGGAATGTTTCGAGGTAAGGAACATGGGCCAAATTCTGTGCTGCCAGTTTTTAATTACCAGCACAATTAGCAGCCTGGCTGAACAACAAGCCTATTTTGTCAAGCTCTGTTTAAGAACCAGTGAATTGCAGCGATAGCACCAAATAGATGAGCAGCGCAATCATCACAGCCCACTCTTCCTGTACAGTCCTGGATGGGGCAGCCCTTGCCACCAGCACACACCCAGCTCATCTCTGGCAAGACTAAGTGGCATGAGGAGAGGAAGTCTATCTCAATGGAAACAACTGTCCTGTGGCTGAACAATCCATGGTAGGGGATCTATGTGAAGTCACTGAGATGTACATCAGTATTAACTTCTCAGGATACAGCAACACAGAATCTCTTTATCCTTTCATCCCATCCCTCATGATGCATTCTTTTATTTTTGAGGTACTGGGGGTTAAACTCAGGACCCTGAGCTTGTCAGGCAAGCGCTTATTCTACTAAAGCTATCTTACCAGGCCTTCATCATGCATTCTTTGGATAATTTTGAACTATGTGTGGTAAAGGCATATGTCTTGGTTACTTTTCTCTTGTTACTGAGACAAAATACCCAACACCTAAGATTAAGGAAGGAAAGGCTTATTTAGCTCAGTTTGTGAAGATTTCGGTCCATACTTGGCTGGCTCCAAGACAAGGCAACAGTTCATGGTGGGGAAGACAGCAAAAACAATAGAACAAAAGAGGAGCACAGAGAGAAAGCCTCTTCCCCCTCTTATATTGTATGCAGATTACCTGCCTCAGGGCAGGTGTAGCACTCACACCCATAATCCCAGCATTGGGCCATGAAGCAATCACAAGGTCTAGAAGCCCACCTATGGCTGCAGGAGGCCTTGAGGGGACATGCAGACACAAACCACAACAGCACACAGCCTCCAAGGTTTTCTAAGTAGCATCTTCTTGAGGACAGGATTTCTGAGGCAAGCCACTCAGATGCTACTAGACTTAGTGGAAACAGCAGCTGTAGGCTTGGATTAGTTCCTGCTCAGGTTACACTGAGCCAGCTGCTCTTTCAGGCCTGGGTCAAGACAGATGCTCCTTGATTCTTCCCCAGGGCAAAGCTGGGGGCAATTTTAGAGGAGTTCTCTCCTCCTCTCCTTGAGGGAGATGCCGGCAAGTGCCCGCCTACCCAACCTTTCTGACTTCAGCGGTACATGCTCAGCCCAAGGATCTGTGGCATGCAGTGTCGGTTCCAGAGCTACTGTCATAGTCTATTGTGGCTGCTCTCACAAAATACCCTTTTTATGCTTTTCTTTTACCAGTACATGTGTGTAGTATGTACTGATTGTACTCATTGTGGGGAGTTGGTCAATGTACATAACGCACAGCTCCCCTTTTTTTTCTTCTCTTTCCAATCCCTCCCTGCTCCTTCCAAGTCCTGATGCTCTTGTCATTTACAAACACTCTACTTCCACTTTTTCTTTAATCCTTCATGTTTCCATCTTCTCTCTTTCTCCCTTCTCTCCCCTCCAACTTGTTTGAGAAAGAACTCCTACTTCCTATTAACAGTCTTTTATTTTGCTCATTATTCATATTTAGGTTTTCCATAGAAGAGAAAGCATGTAGTATTAGCCCTTCTGTGTCTGATTTTTTCACTTAACATTATGATTTCAAGATGCCTCCATTTATCTAACAGGTGTCAAGTGTATCCTTCTTTATGGCACAGTAGTACTCTATCATGTAAATTAAAATACCACATCTTCTTTATCCATCCATTTGCTGATGGGTGTCTAGGCTGTTTCCAAGATTTAGCTATGATAAATTATGCTGATATACACATGGGTGTGCATGTGCCACTGTAATATGATGATGTTACCTCTTTTGGGAAGATACCTAGGAGGGGAATAGCTGGGTCAATGGAACTTCTAGGTTTAGCCTTTTAAGGAATCTTCATACTAATATCCAGAGTAGTTTCACTACTTTACACCCCCACCAACAATGGAAAAGGGTTCCTTTATCCCTGCAGCTTCACTACCATTTTTCTAACAAAATACCTCTGGGTAATTTGTAAGCATCAGAAGTGTATTGCTCACAGTTCTTATGGGATGTCTGAGGTTTAGGCACCAGCAGATTCAGAGTCTGGTGAAGGCTTCCTTTCTGCCTCACAGATGCCCTTTCTGCTGCCTGTCCCCGTGGCACAAGGGATGAACTGTGCGTGGGCTCAGTCCCCCTCAGGACAGTGGAACCCTCCTGATCCAAGTACCTTCCAAGGCCTCGCTTCTTAATACCACTGTGCGGGGGGTGAGGTTTCAACAACTGAGATGCATGTACTCAGACCGTAGCAGTCACGAAGGGCTTGCCCCCGGAATTGCCTCACTTGACATCCGCTTCTCCGACCACAAGTCTGTCTGCTAGAGGCAAGCACTGCCTTTCTTTGAGAGTCACCTGCAGACACGGTATGAAGGAATGTCAGTCATTCCCCATCCTGGCTCTACACATGGCTACAAACTCCACTTCCTTGTGGCCCTTTCTAACTGGCTTCAGTGAATTCAGATCAAAGAGAAGCCCTACTGGAGGCTACAGTGCAGGGAAGTCGTTGGGCTACCCCACTCCTCCCTGTTTCGGATGATGCCTCTGACAGCGCTCCAATCTCCCCACGGTGGCTTCGGCTTCTCTGTGTCATCCAGGCTCGTCTCTGGCATCTGTAACTCCATCTGTTGCTAATCTGTGACTCACCTCCTATTGCCTCTCCAACCTATTTGTAGCTGGCTCTTCCATTTATTTCCTGTATTGAACTCTGACTTCAGCTCCATTCTTTTCTTTTTGTGGTCTTTTTGAATCAGGGTCTTACCAGGTAGTTCGTGCTGGTCTTGAACTCACTATGTAGCCCCTGCTGGCCTCAAACTCATGATCCTCCTGCCTCCACCTCCCAAGTGCCAGGATCACAGGCTTGCACCCCCACACCCACCCAGCTTTGGACTGTTTCCTGCCCTTGATCATGACCTATGCAGAGGGACAGCATAAAGCAGATTATAAATGTACTTCAGGATTTTTTTTCCCTACAAGATCTACAGTATCACTGAAGGTGTGGAAAGCTCAAAGGAAACAGAACAGGTGACTTTCCACATGTCTTCTCTAGCCTATTAAAAGCTCTGCTGCCCCTGGCATTGTTGAAAAGGCTGCGGTGAAGCAGCCCCTTTCATCATGTTGGCTTGTTACTCTCTGGCTTTGCTCCATGAATCTCTGCCCCAGCTGACATCTGTTTGCTGGGGCCCATGAATCATGAGCTCCCGACTGCAGACTCCTGCACGCCCAGGCGCAACGTCTCCCTACTCACTTCTCTCTCCATGCAGCTCTTCTGCTTTGCTTAAAACCAGTCATCTGAGAACCATGATGGCAAGCTATTGATGCAGTCTGAGGTCTAACGCTCCTGGGCTCTTTTGTTTCTTTTGTGTTGCTGTTTTTTGCTGGACATCTTACAGCCGTGATTACATGCCTTTCCCTCTATGAGCAAAAACACTGCAAGGTCTACACAGAAATGCAACTATGGATCTTATTTCTTTTGCTGCTTGTTCTGACACCCCCTCCATCTCTCTAGCCCCCAGCAATTGTAACAGCTAGAACTGCTCCAGTATGTTCAGCAAATATTGGTATGCTGCCCAAACAAACCCACTGAGCTATGACAACGAGGCTTGTCCCCGCCAGGACAGCTGCTTTCTAGGCAAGCACTGCTGCTCCCTCAGACAGGACATCCCCATGTGGAATGCAATCTCCAGGCACTGGGTTTGCTCATTCATTCTCGTTATTTCTTCCTGGGCCTCATGCATTGAATCTACATCTGCAATGCTGTTGTTTTTACCTCCAGCACAAACCTCCTGAAGGGGAGGCTTGCTGATGGCACCTGGGGCAGAGACAAGCTCATGCCTGGAGAGATAAATTATTTATGGCGAATGGTGCCCTAATGGATTGTGTGATCAATAATGCTTAGAATAGCACAGCAGTGGACAAATCACACAGGAGCTAGAACACGTGTCTACAGCATTCTGAGAGGACGGGGTCCACCAGATAGCAAGAGAAAATGGAGTGCTGGGGATGCCAGTCTCAAGACAGTTCTGATTAGGGAGAAAGGATAACATGGTCTTTTTCTTTGTTTTAATTTAAAGGGATAAGCCACTTTTTAGCATTGGCAAATGCCACTCTGAAACGCTCCCAACACTGCCCACTGACAAAAGATCAACTTCACTGGCGAAGTCTCCCATGTTTCCCAGCTTTCCCCACAGCTCTGCAGAGGAATAACTGCAGTTGTCCTGTGTGCTGTCATACGGGCAGCCTGTAGGTAATGAAGACATTAGTATCTGTTGCTTAGAGTGTTAATTGCTTGACTCTAGTGTTTAGCTCCAGTTCCTAGGCAACATCCAATATCTCAACAGGCCTCTTTGTGCAGATGTATGATTCCAAGTTTAAACTTTCTCAGGATCCTGCTCCTTTTGTCTGCTGCAAAGCTCCACTGGGGCATATTTTGCTAGACTTTCAAGCTCAAGATGTCCAGAGACAGTGGTATTCATTATTTCTATATTTCTTCCCTGCCTCCTACCTGCTACCTGATGCTCCTCTCCCCACTGCAGAAAAATAATTCCTTTTTTCCTCTGGATCTGCTGTATCCTATCACCAACATCATGTGTTTGTCCATGCCCAATGCTATCCTTCCTCCTTTCAAATTCATGGCCAAATGCCATGCCTCCCCTGAAGTTTCCCCTCAAATCCAGCAACCACAGTTTATCCTTTTTATCTCCTCGAGTATTTCATCCTATAACTTTTTTTTTTTCATGGAACTGGGGATTGAACTCAGGTTCTTGTGCTTGCCAGGGAAGCACTTATTCTACTGAGCTATATCCCTGGTCCCTTTCCCTCAAATCTGAAACATGGTACTTAAGTTTCTCTCATGGTACTCATCATGTTCCAACTGTTAATGCAAGAACCCCTTAGGGTACAGACCATGCCTCTATCCTCTCTGAGTGTCCCCAAAAGGCTAGTGCAGCACCACAGCTGACTTTCAATTAGAGCTTGCTGAATAAGTGTCCCATGAACAGATCTACATGCAGATGGTGAAGGTAATACAAGCAATGCTTATCTTCATTGTCACTGAACACCCTAAAGGGTGTAACAGAAGTAAATGAGTAGGATTTTGTCTCTTCTGGGGAATTCTAGGTGAACTGTGCCCCAAACTGACTTGCTTAATTGAGCTTCTCCTTGTACTGTTTCCAGAGCTCCAATGGAAATGAAGTCCTCAAAAGCATTCTGTGGCAAGGAGAAAAGGAAGCCAGGTCAGATGGTCCCAAGGCTCTAGGAGGCCGTGGAATAAAACACATCAGGATCTTCATGACTGGCTTTGAAAAGTACTGACTGTCACCTTAGTGGGAACTTCTGTAGGAATTTGCAACAATCACCTAGCCAAATTGCTTGCAAGGTGGCCAAGCCTAGGGCTGCATCTCCATACACTTGTGCAGGTTTTCTTTCATCTTGCTGAGTTGACAGAGTTACTTGACAGACCAGGAATAGGACACAAGGAAAGACATTGTTTTCAGATACAATTTATACAAGTGCCTAGGCAGGGGCAGGGCAATTGCTGCTATCCCAGATGCACTCTTGGGTATCACTCAGATAATAACTGTCTACAGAGTTTCGAAAAGAAGCTGTTCTTAGGCCCTCACAGAGGGGCAGAAATAGACTCACAGGCAGTTCCCTAGTGGAGGTTTCCATACCCACAGCACATTCAGTTCCAACATTTGTGGCAAAATTTCTTGGTGTTGCTAGGCTCAATTGTTGTTGCAGTGAGAACTTTAATTTTGTATTTTCTCACTTGGGTGCAATTAAGTTTTCAAACATAAAATTGAGCTAATGTCATCATTGAACGTTTCACTTTTTTTTTCTTATAAAGGAAATCACCCTTGTGTGATTGCACAGTCAAATAAGGATACATTCAAATATTTGACTGGGTAACTTCATCTACAATCTACTTTCATTACTGGCTTTCAACAGTATATAGGGAGTGAAACACCCACCTTGATAACATTCTCTATATTCACTTCAGTTTCTCATGGATGACATAAGCACTAGTTCGCTGACTTATTTCTTTCCTAATCTTAGCAAATCACCTGATTATCACCAAGGATGGTATCCATACTGGAGATACTGTTCAGGATGACTTCAAGACTGGAAATAGTATCTGGCTTATTTTTAGCGCATTTTGCTGAAGAATTTTATGTACAAGAAGGGGAATGAAAGCCTGAGACAATTCTAGACATCCTTACTGGTTCAGTGATCATGTCAAAAATTAAATCTATCATTCCTTATCATTCCTTCGATCTTCCCCAATTATTTTCTGAAGGCAATAATTTGAAAACATCATATATTCAAAATTTTGTTTTGGAACCCTGGCTCTACTTTCCTGGCTTGTTTGTTTGTTTGTTTCTTGTTTCTAGCTCAGCCCACCCTGGAGGCAGAGCTGGTACAGCATGTGGTGCCAGGGATCAAACCGTGGTCCCTGTGCACTTGCCTAAGTTTGTCTAAGCAGGTGCTTTAGACTGCTGAGCTATCTCACCAGCCCCCAGCTCTACTTTTCTGTGTAATTTATCCCTTCATGCATGGTAGGTCTTCAGCAGTAAATCACTGTTGGTGACACAAAAGAAAAAATGACATGACAAGGATCCCCTTGACCTCCTGTGGTTAGAAGATACAATGACCTTGTCCCGTGGTTTTGTTATCTAACAAAACAGCTGATCAAAACCATTACTTGAGAAGGTGCATGTTTCAATGTTTTTAGCAATTAGGCTTCCTTTTAAAAACATATATCCTCAGAAAAAAATGATGTCAATTCCAGACAATGGATGGGAAGAATTGTACGTTGAGTATATCAAAGTCCAACAGCAACTGTTTTTAACTTCACAGCTGAGAACCCGAACCCCTCTGGATTTTTCTCAACTGGTTAAGGATCTTGTCAGTATTTTCAGGATGAACCCACTCTTGCAGAAATGGTTGATGAGGACTCTGGAGACCATGGTGTGAGTTCCTCTTTAGTCAGTGTTTAGCACAACCACTATCTCTGAGGCAGAAGCTACCATTTACAGTGTGGTGGATAAAGGGGCAATGAGCCTATCCATAGCAGCGAAGGGTTTGTTGGATTCAAGGTTTGTAGAGTCTATCAGTATAGAAGTGTCAGAGGGAAGAGACTCAAATTTCATACACTCCATTCCCCTTGACTCCACAGAGATGAATTGAAGGCAGATTTTCTTTCTTAGCTAAAAGCCCCTAGGAAGGAAAAGTCAATGCCTTACAATGTCTTACTGCTGTGGAACTTACTAGAAGTTAAAATGAAAGAACAAGAGATTTTTTTCCACAGTACACTCTTCACCATTCATCTTCTCTGTCTAGAACTTTAGCTCACACACATCCAGAAACCTGAACTCCTCCATCCTATCTGAAATTCTCACCCTGAGGTGACACTGCCTTCCCTCTGGCCCAGGACCTGCCCACCTGCACAATATCGTGTAAGCTTGGATCATCACAGCAACACTATCTCCTGTCCTGGCTTTCCCAGGTGTGTGCAAGGTAAAAGGATAGCGCCCCAAAGCAGCCAGCTCCTCAGGCGTCACACAGTAATGAACATCACTACCGTGAAGAGGTACTGGCCTTCTGTCTGAAGACAAGGCTCAATCTGCAGGAAGGCTGCCATGCGTCTGTATACATGACATATTTGAAGACAGGAAGTGAAGAATATTTCGTCTGAAAATACCAGGTTAATCCATTTCCCTAAAACCACTTAGACATTTAAGAGCAGAAGCAGAATTCCCACTAGCGCTGTTGACATTTTCTGCTGCAGACAGTTCCCTTTCAATCAGCAAAGTGAGTGCTTTAGAGAGTCTGTGCTTGGCTAGAACAGTACAAGAGAGACTGGAAGACCTTCAGCCAGAACCCTCCTGGCACAGGCAGCATCTGCTATGGGCTTTGTGGGCTCCAGCACCTTCCTCACCCCACATCCCCAGAGCAGTACCTAGGGTTCAATCCCAAGCTGTCCTGAGCCCCAGCTCCCATCCCCCAGGAGGCTGGCGTTCCTCAGTGCTGGTTATTCCTGTGTTGTGTTGGGTGCCGCAGCTCCTGGAGCACGTGGCTGACTCTGACTATTGGTGCTGTTTGGGAAAGATTCAGCTGCTCCTCCTCTCAAGAAAGACAGACAGAAGGCTCAGGGGAGAAAGAGGAAGACCAAGACTCTCTGCAGCTCTGGCTCCCTATAGACGGTGAGCTAATTCTGGCTTTCTATTGAGAGTCTGAGCATCAGCAGCTTTTTCAGTTAGAGGATTTTCCTCGCACATGGCCAGAAGCCAGTGCACACTCACCACACCTGGTGTCTTTGTCTCTTGGCCCAGCTCTTGTCAATTAGATGGACCAAAATGACAGAGTTTGGGCTAGAAAAATGGAGAAGAACTGAGGTTTCTTGCTCTTAAGCCAGGCCCCTACGACCTCTTGTGTGACCCAGCACACTGCCAGGTGCTCTAGTGGGCCGGTGCTGACACCCAGTGTGACCCTGGGAGCCCTGAGCTAAAGGTCCCCGATGAGTAGAGGGCAGACAGGACTGTAAGGGAAGTGTACAACAACCACTCTTGGGACTGGAGGTGTATCTCATGGCTACAGTATTTACCCAGCAGGCCTAGTGCTCTTGGTTTGATCCTTAGCAGTGAAAAGATAGACTTTAAAAACCCTTGTGTTAAGGCACAGAGACTTCGGGGCTGTCTTTGCAACAGGAAACCTTACTTACTCAGACTAATACAACCATTTCCTTCCACACCAGTCCCTAGATAGTGCATCTGTACTGTAAAATTTTTTGACTATTAGAAATAAAGGCTTCTACTTAAGCAGAATGCAGTGGCTGGAGTGTGATCCCGGGGTGCGCTGAGGCAGTGACTGAGACTGGGCTTGATGACCCATGCCTGTAATCCCAGCACTTTGGAGGCTGAAAGAAGGAGGATCACTACAAGTATGATCTGTGTACTGAAACACTATAGATCCTGTACTAAATACATAAAAAGAAAGAAGGAAAGAAAGAAAGAGAGAAAGAAGAAAGAAAGAAAGAAAGAAAAAGAAAGAAAGAAAGAAAGAAAGAAAGAAAGAAAGAAAGAAAGAAAGAAAGAAAGAAAGGCTTATAGTTTTTTTTTTTTTTTTTTTTTTTTTTTTTTTTTTTTTTTTTTTTTTTTTTTTTTTTTTTTTTTTTTTTTTTTTGTCTTTTTGAGACAGGGTCTCACTGTGCAGTTCAGGCTGGCGTTAAACTCACTTTGTAGCTCAGGCTGGTCTCGAACTCACAACAATCCTCCTGCCTCAGCCTCCCCAGTGCTGGGATTACAGGCATGCGCCACCACGCCCAGCCTTTATAGTTTTCAAAAAAGGCAAATGACCTCCCAAGTCTAAGGAAGGTGTACAAATCCTCTGGCTGTGTAGGATTCGTCTGTATCCAGTACTCCTCAAAGTAAGTTCTGTGATAAAGCTTTGATGTTTCTGTTTTAATCACAGCGTTTCACTGAAGTAATATTTGCTGATACAGACTAGGACCAGGACTGCGCTAGATTCGAACTTTAAGAACTTCACACTGGCAGCTAAAGAGTATCAATTTCTTTAAAAGTTAAATTTAAATTTACTTCCTTTCTTAATGAAGTCAAGTGTCTTCTGAACTCATACTTGGCCACACATTTCTGTGAGTGGATTCTGCAGGCAGGAATATGCCTTACTATATTTTATAACCTTTACAATGGCCAAAGCAGTGTTGGACAGTTCTTTGGATATTTTATAATTAAAGCTATGCCTGTCGACCTTTGACCTTGCATCCCAGGATTATCCTCTGTATTCTTCAGTTTCCCATTTTTGAGATAATGCCTGATAATACTCAACATCCACAATTTAAAGGGAGGGAACTTTCTTCTGGCTCATGGTTGCAGAGGTTTCAGTCCATGGTCAGCCAAGGCAGAAAAGGCATGGCAGAAGGGCCCCCCTCCAGGGGGCCCAGAAGCAGAGTGCTTCAGTGCCAGAGAGGAAAGAGCCAGAGACCAGTATAGTCTCCAGGGTCATACTCCTGGAGCCCACACAGACACAACTAGAATCTACTTTAGTAATGTCCTAGAAGTCTCTTAATCTAGTCAAGTTGATGATCAAGTTTAATGATCACGTCCTTCTGTTTAGTCACTTTGCACTTTGGGAGAAAAATTTGACACTTTAGATAGTAAGGAAAAAAAAAAGTAACTGGCCATGAGGAGCAAAAGAATAGGAAAGATGCCTTCAAAAGCTGACAGCCTAGTGGGTTGCTGAGGAGTGTTCCTGAGCCCCCTTTCAGGTGTTGGAGTTGGGAAGAAAGATGGACACCCTTCTGCCCACTTTGGCTGTGTGCAGGACTGCTAGGGCCCAGGAAACAGTGTGATCCCACCTAACAGTGGTGGCCTCGGGACCACTGACATCACATAGGACACTGGTATGTTTCATGTCACTGGCTAAGGAAGTAGGAGAGGCTTTGGAATAGTCTCTTGGACATTCCTGAAGGCCACCATGGTGGAGCAGAAAGAAATAACACTTTCATACCCAAGAGGCTCCTAGATGAAGCCAAAAGAGAGCTGTATGTGAGGAATCTGTGGTCAGGAACAGAATGACTCAGCGGCCACCTGAGAAACCAATAACTGAAGACCAGATGGCAAGGTGGACACCTCCGGGGAGGCCAGCATGGATGTCAAGTGGGCCTGAGGGCCAGATGTCCCTTCCTGGTACCTGGCACTGCCAAAGTCACTAAAATGTAGATACATACCCAGGGAAAGGAGTGGAGGGGAGAAGCCAAATTAATTAGATTAAATTTCTACAACCCCAAAGAAGTGCAGGCTAAAGAAGAAAGAAAAAAGGGAAAACAAAGAGCCATATTTCTGATACACCAGAATTTGTACAATGAAATTGATGCCCATGACACATAATCCAAGAAATCAGGGATTCTATGAAGCTCAGAGAAAAGACAAGGAGAGTGTTAGAACTGATTTCTGGAACAATGAAAAAGCTTCTCTCCCTGCTTCCTTCCTCACCTTTCTGCTGGGGTGTGAATTCTCACCATCATCATAGGGATTGCTTTTCTTTGATAGAAGATTTTCCTCTTATAATACACATGTGCTGAGGGACATTAACCCCCTTAGTCACCTACGGCATGGTCTGAACTGGCTTATCCAGGATTTTTCTGACAGCAGAGGGCAATCCAGGAATCTCCCTATATAGGAGAAGGAAGAAGAAAGGCTATGGGAGGGAGAGGAGACTTGGGAGGGTGGGGAAGAATAAATGAATCCAGTGACAAAATAACATGATGGATGAATGAATGAATGAATGAATGAATGAATGAATGAATGAATGAGAGAGCAGCACTGATGAATATGGATTCTGCCCACCTAGTAATTTTGAGAACTGGCAGCCATAAGGATGGAAGTCACTCTGCCTTGTTAGACAACAGCCTGCTTTTCCTGAAGTGACTGCCCTTTCTAGGAAGTTGCAACTCCTCATTCCATGCTATGTGAGCAGCAGACACCAGCGACAGTGCCTGGTGGCCAGACCCCTCCCATCTCTAGCACATTCCCTCTGTGCATTCATTGCACAGCCCTGAATCCATTAAGCCCAATGGTACCCCTGCAAGGCAGGTGCCTATTAAACCAATTAAGTGCTAATAAACATTATTGCAGGGTGGGGATGGTCCTCCTAAGAGGAAGAAAAGACGATTCCAAAATGTCCCAGGGATTGGGAAATAATGGCTTTCCCTTAAGGAGTTAAAGCACCCTTTTGTGTGGTGAGGCTTTGGTGGAAAAGGAGCATATAAAGCAGGTGCTTGCTGTGACAGGAATCTGAAAAGTTAAGCCAGGGGAGAAACGGGTAAATAAAAACGAGTGTAAGACTTAAATCCCACAGCAAGGGTGGTGACAGGAAGATAGTCATGTGCAGCCGCAGGAAGATGCTATTAAGAAGGGTGAAAACAATGCCCCCTGCTTTATGTACAAGCCTACTGAGTTACTGGGGGTGTCCTCCCCCTGGCGTGACCTTGTGATCCCTCCAGACAATCAGGGTTGACATCAGCTACAAGCTCAGATCAATAGATGTGCCGGGGGCTGTGGAGAAACTGTGTTCTCCAAGGCACAGGAGAGGCAGCACGTGGACCTTATCCGCCATCCGCGCCATGTCCCTGCCTTAGCAGCAGAGTAGGATGCAGGGATGGGTCAGTGTCCTGCAGTGGCATCTGCAAGGGAGACTATCCCTCCACACTTCAGGAGTGAGTCACTCTGCAGGTTATTTTCCACTAACCCAGGCACATGGCCATTCATTAAATCTGGAAATAAATCATGCACACGGCCCCAGGGGAACTGTATTTGCTTTTCATGCTCCTAATTCAGCACATCCAGCTAGAAAAGACAAGCCGCTCCACCCTTACCAATTCTGAGAAAATAAATTGTTGCTTATTTTCAGCCTCTATGCCTTAAGAGATTGCCCACGGTTGGTTTGGGATTTTCAAACAGCATTTCTCAAAAAGAACACGCTCATTAATCCATTTTGGACTTGATCCTTGTGAATATTGATGCCAGCAGGGAGAGTGAACGCCTCCCTGTGATGCACCTGTCACAATCGGATGCTGATTCACACCTAGGTGCTCAGAACAGCCCTGCAAGAATGGCCCCTGGTGTGCAGCAGTGCACCCCCAGCAGTGAGTCTGAAATCTCCCCTCACGTGATAACCACCCAGGGAACATGTCAAGATGCATCTTCCTAGGTCAGTCCCAAGATACTGATAACATGGGTCCCAAGGACCCAGGAATCTGCATTAGCCCCAGCTCCTTGGGTGACACTCACGGGAGTGGACTGTTGGCCACCCTGTGAGAAAACATGTCCTGAGCTCAGCCCAGCTGGGAGGCAACACACCGCAAGGGCAGGTGATGCGCCTTCTCCTTTCTGATCTCGTCTCTCTCCCTTCTATCTTCCTAACAATCTCAAGAGCCTGTTGTTTTCAGTTCCTCCAGGGTCAGACACAACCTGGCCAGCTCCACCCTGACCATGACCCACTTGAGAAAGCGAACCTTGGTGGGCTTCCCTCCTCAGGGTGGTTTTACGTGGCAGATGTCTTTGCTCAGGGTACTGATTCAGTGATCTCTTGCTCTCCTGGTCTGGGCCACCGTGGGTGCTTCTTTTCCTAGTACTCAACCCCCCTACCTAACAACTAAAGGCAACTGACATGAGATTCTACAACCCCATCCAATTCAAACCAAGAGGGGAGGGATCCCCATCATTACACTGTAATCCTTCTCTTTAAGAAGGAAGGAAATGTACTACTAAAATCTTCCAATTATCTGCACTAATGAAGAAAGCCATGGCACAGATAATCCAATTATTTTTTTTTAGTTTGAAATTAATTGCATGGTTCCTTGACAGAAGATGGGGCTCCTTACAGTGCTTTGTTTTTCCTGGTGTGTGGCTGCTATTTCCTGAGCCATATGTTGGCTGGTTACATGGGGAGGTGGAACTGTATGGGATGACTGGGGAGAGTTGGCAGGGGATTTTTTTTGTGTCAAATTTATTGTGATAACTACACAGAGTTTAAGGTCTCCAATCACAAGCTGTAGACGTTTAGACACATAAAGTTGAACAACAAATAGTTGTGGGAGCCAGAATGTAGGCAAGTAGCTACTTTTAGCTATGTCCGGATTGGCATAAAAAGGAAGCAAGTGTGGGGCCAAAATTGATATCTATGGAAGATTCACACACCTACATGATGGCAATGTCAACACTGCAGGTCATGGAGACTGGGTAGCGCAACTTGTGGGATTCTTCATGACCTTGACATTCCACGAACCTACAGTGTGAGTCTAGTGGCCAGATGTGGGCTCAGAGAAGAGGATGATCTTTAATAAATCTCCTGTAGCCCAAGTCTCACTAGGTTGCCCGTGCTGGCCTCAGACTCGTGGACTCAAGAGATTGTCACGCCCCAGCCTCGTGGTAGCCAGGATTGTGGGAGATAGAGAGTTACAGTCATGCACACAGGGGACTTTTATGCTTAGACACTTGCTAAAGCTCTGTAGCATCTTAAATCATGAATCAGTTTTCACATGGGTGATAGCACTACCAAAGGAAGTTAACTGAGAGTCACCATGCAGACTGCTCCCCTCTCCTCAGTCCCTTTTCTTGATGCTGATACTTCCTTGCTGTCCCCACACATCCCTGTCTATGGACCATCAGTCCTGGTGCATTGCCTTCACTGGATTAAGAAGCTCCTAACAGAATAGTAAAGCATATGCTGGGCATGTGGCTGGGTCATAGAAGAGTGACCTTGGGTACTGTAGGCAGCCCCTGCCCCCATGCCTCCCTGGCACTGTCCCCTTGTTCTCCTTCCTGACCATCATGAACTAAGCATTGTTGCTCTGCTAGCCTTTCCACCAGGAGGTGCTGAAAATGCCAGTGACCCATTTTCCGAATCTCCTGAAACTGTGAGCTACATTAAACCTTTCCTCCTTTAAGGTTTGGATATTGTATCTCACTCGCATGAAAGCTATCTAATATAGCTGGAGAGAGTCCCTAGGAGGTTGGAGCAAAATGGGTATTCCAAGGGTGGTTTGGGTGACTCATCTGGAATGCAGGCCTGAGACAGCCACCCTCAGCATCACGTGACACCCTGGAAGCCATAGAGGTGCGATGTCTGCCATTGAGGAGTTAGCCTCTGCTTACAGGTGTCTCTCTCCCCTTTTTAAGTACTTTGGACCCTATGGGTAATCTGTATCTTCTCAGCTTCACAAAGGGGTAGACACCTAAATAGAGGTGGTTCAGTTAGGAGTTGGTTTCTAGGGGTGCCCACTGCTACCGTGTCCTCACAAAGCTCAAGTTAAAGTTTAAATCTCATTCAGAGATATTAAAAAAGCAGAAATTTAATTTGACCATGGCAGCTAGACCTGAGGCCCTTGGGAATTGACTATGGTGGAATCCATCGGCATGGACACCCCATGGTTGAATCTCAGTAGCTTTACAAGAAGAAAGAGAAAAGTAAGAGACATATGTACCTGCTCACAGTCTTTCTCACTGTGTCATGCTGCATGGCCTCAGGCCTCTGTAGCAAGAGGATAGTCACCAGACCATCACCTTTTAACCAAGAGCCTCCAGAACCCTGAGCCAAAGCCAGTCTTTCCTTGGTAAGTTGGCTGTTTGTGGCATGGCGTTATCAGCAACAAGAAACTGACTAATATAGTCCCCCGAACCTATCTGATCCCCCCGTAAGAAGCTCCCCTTTTCTGAAGAGCTCCTAGGGGCCGGCTCTGCTTTCCTCCTAGTGGCTATCTCCATCAGTCCTGTAAGTAGGGTTGTTCTCATGTCACTGTGGGCTCACCACTCAGACTCATTTTGCAACAGTCTGACAGAGAAGCTGCGTGGACTGACAGCCATTGACTGTGGCCCATGTGGGTCTCCTGTGGTTTTCTGGGCTGCTCCCAGCCAAGGACAGAGAGCCGCGAGGGCTGGGCCAGTCTGTTCCTACCCCATAGAATTCTCTAGTGAACGACTCAGCTCAGGGTCTTCTGAGTGGCCTGAAGAATCGCACTGTGGGCCACGGTTCTTCCTATCCAGTCCTTCCTTCCAGTTCTTTTATAGGTGTTAGCCCATTTGTGCAAAGCCACCTGCATGAAAATCCTAAGGGGATCGTGGTAGGGCAGATTCCTGGGTCCCTACCATGGAACGATTTTACCAGCATCTGCAGGAACAGGGCCAAAGGGATATACATTTTAATAAGTTCCTTGGATGATCTTTTGCAAAGCAAAAGTTCAGATTCTGTCTATGACTCCTGCTCTTTTATTATTCACAAACATATACTCCAATAAATATCCTGCACAGGTATTCCTGTCTCAGTGTCCACTGTTCTGAAAACACAAGGTACTCCAGGAGTAGTCTGAGCAAACTAGTGGTTGCATGGAGCTTACCTGCTAGGCTACCACAGCCTGGTTGACAAGGAGGGCCCCAGCTTGAACGGCAGCAGCATATGGAGATTTCCTGGCATCAGGTGGCAGCCCGACTGCTGCAGCTTTCATATGTGGTGCCTAGAAAAGCATTCTGTTGGGGGAGAATTCCCTTGCCGGGGTGATGATTCAGACATTTGAAAGATGGAAGGAGAATGTGGCCCACAAGGACTATGGAATTGCTGGTTGCTACTGAGTTGTGCAGGTGTCTGATGAGGAGTAATGAGGAGCTAAGAGCAGTAAATACAGAGACCAAAGCTGGGTGTAGGTGCCAGGCAACCTTACTCATGGTTTATGGGGAGGCTTTTCCCTCTGGTAGTGGGAGAACCGGCGCAGCTGAGAAGCTATCAGACTCTCGACTCAGAATTTGATAGCTAAGCTTGCAAAGCCAAGTCAACTTAATGGCCTTGGACCTTAATTAGAAAAACATGAGGTCCTAAATATGGGGTGTTCCCAAGAATTTTCCTTCTTTGAACTTCCCTGAGTGTCTGGAGTGCCCAAAGTGCTCAGAGTGAGAGCCAGCGCTGTTCAAATTCAGAGGCACACTCAGAAAGGGAAGAGGGGCTCCCCCAGGAGCTGTCCCAACCTTAGTCTAACTGCCAGGTCAAGAAGATTAAATTTCAGTACACTCTAGTCAGGGATTTGTTGAGTTTGATAAGGAACGAAAGCAATTATATCCCAAAGGAGCTGCGAGAATTAGCTAGCACGAAGCAGCTAGAGGCAGGAGAGTGCTCCTGGAATTAGACCTGAGCATGCTTGATCAAGGTGGTTTTACATAATCCTGGACATGAAACAGATGGCTGGGCAGCACGGGTGCTGTCTATACCTACAGTCAGAAGAAAGCAAGGGGGAGGAGCAAGAGGTAGGGGGTGATCCCTGCAAGCAACATTTCCTTATGTGCTGTAGACCTAATGATTATCATCATTTACTTATATCCTATAGACCGCCAAAGATTTTCAGATTTCATTGATTAAAAATGATGTCCAGATCTGGATCTACAACCCCACAGGAAACACACTCCATGATGATTCTTCTAGTCCTCTTCCTAAGAAACCTCATACTCTCGGGGACAGAAGGACCTGATCTTTTGAAGATTATTGGATACAAGTGTGCAGTTGATGTGTAGGAATGTAGTTTTCTCGGAGAGTTGGGGCTCACAGGCCCAGGGAATAAAGAAGATCCTGGTGGACATCTGGCCAACAGCAAGTCTGCTGGTGGTCCCTGGGAAGACTCAACAGTTGTTGTAATCCCCACACTGAATTATTGGCTTATTGTGTGTGAGCTACTGCAGTAGGAAAGCTGAATGGAAGAATGAAGTTGTTCTCACCTCTACCCCATCCCTAGCTAAGGAAGTAAATAACATCATATTCCAAGGATCAAGATATATGGAATGAAAGACATAACGGAGATAGGTGAAGTGGTCCCAACTTACCTTGGTTACTTGGCCAGTTTTACCCCTCAATAATATAGATCCTTAAGAATGACTGCTGTCTATTACGGACTTAGCCAAACTGTATTTCTGACCTAAGCCGTGATGTGTGATGTCATTTTACTGTCAGGACACACTATGCACCTCAGATATGTGGTACATGGCCATTGATTTGGTGACTAAAATCCAATATTTATTTCTAATCTGTTTCTTCTAGTATTTTTTTTTTTTTTTTTGAAATCACTTAGCTTTTGCTCTAATACAGTGCCAGGAGATCTTGGCTCTCCAGATGTTCTGCAGGCTCTCACATTGACCCAGTGCAATGGTGATAGTGAGCAGGTGGGGCATGATGAACAAGAGGTTACCACACTGGTGGCCTTGGGAAGACATGTGTGCTCCTCAGAGAGAGATCTGTGAAGAATGAGAAAGTTGCCATGCAGTGGTGTCACTGGGGGTCAAGAATATCCTCCCTGGAATATAAGACCAGTACCTTATGCATTCGTCCATCATAGTTTTGCCACTGGGACCAAATACCTGAGAAAAACAACTTAAAGGAGGAAAGGACTGATTTAGGCTCATGGTTCCAAGGTGTCAGTCCATGGTCAGCCGACGTGGTAGCTTCAAGGCCTATGGCAAGGCAGAAGCAGCACAAAGGGTGTGGTGGAAGAAACCTGTTTCTGTGGCAGCACCTAGGAAGCTAAGCAGATGAGAAACCCTAAGAAGAGACTGGAGACAAGATATAATCCCCAAGGTCATGCCTCCATGATCCACTGCTTCAAATGAACCCCACCTCCATGTCCATCACCTGATAGTGCCATCAAATTATGATCTGCTCAATAGGTCAATCCACTGATGAAGTGAGAGCCCTCATGATCCAATCACTTTCCCAAAGTCCCTCAGCAGCCAAATCTTCAACACAGTTTGGCTCTCTCCCATAACATCTTTCATCTCCTATCATAAAGGAAGCTCCACATGACAGGCCTCTTTGTCTTCTTTTGAACACAGTACACTTCATACCCCGCAATTTTGCTTCACCCCAAGCCTGAGTGACACTGTGCATTTCTGATGGATGCTGAGCAGAGCCAGACTGTGGGACAAGCTCCTTGCTATATGATTCAGCAGGTCTTACAGGGTTGGGGACATCAATGGTAGAAGACTGGGTGCGGACGTGGTAGCAGGTCCTCATGAATAAACAACAACACAGGCCTGGGATGCGGGACAAGGCTATGCATCCACAGCCAAATTACATGCATTTTGAACAAGCTGCTGCCTTTTTACTGCACATGTTTCTGGTGGAATTCTCAACCCTAGGCATCAAGTGACCATGTATCCAGATTGTACGGTGTGATCTGCGCTCTGCTGGAATTGCCAAGTTGTAAAGTTAGACAGGCTCAGCAGTAGTCTCTTTTAAGATGAAAACGAGGGACTGGAGGCACGAGGAAGTTGCACAAACAGGAAGCACAGAATTCCTTCTCACGCATCAAAGTCCCACCAGCACTGATCTGCAGCTGTCACCTCTCACCAGAGATGTGCCCCATAGAACCACCTGAGTGAAAAGACAGAAGAGAGCCCAGGCTTGGCTGACTCACTACCAAAGGGTCTGGGGTTTTGCTCTGCTTGTAAGTTAGCAGGTTAGCCCGCTGCTTTTGTATAGATGCTGGCAGAAGTTACAAGGTCAGAGACAAAGACCTTATTACTCAGCACACTCACAGAGCCAAAGTATCAGCAGTTTTTGTACCAGTTCCCTGAGCTCAGTGCCTATCAGACAACGCAGAAAATGCTAGGAGACATCTGCATATGCAGTGGCTTGTATTACAGGAGAGAAACCTGGGCTGTAAGAACTTAAACATAATGGGTAGCAAGCCTGCCTGCTCTTTCCTCTAGAGAGAAACACTGTCTCCATCAATCAAACCATTCACCACACAGATACCCTGAAGAAGGTGGGCCAGAGCAAAGGCAGTCAGTGCCTCCCCGTCACACACTCAGAAATGATTGGGACTCACACTCAATATGGGGTGCAAGCTGAAAATGAGTGGCAAATGCATCACAGTGCTGTACAGGAGGTGACCCTGAAATACAGTAGAGAAGGGACAATTTCCCAAAGGGGGAGCAGTGAGCAGTGTCCCTGAGTGAGAATATGTAAGGATGGCTTGTCTGCCAGAAAGCCTGAGAGCAAAAGAATTGGAGGATTAGCAACAAGAAGTCCTGGTGTCCAGGCATGGAGCTGGACGTGCGGGAGCAAGTGCCACCATTGCAGCCCACTTCAATGCCCATTAGAAGCCTTATTGGTGAAGAGAGACTGAAGAGGGATCAAGCAACAGGATGACTCGGCCAGTTAACCTTGGCTAGTTTTGCTTCCAGCTCTCTCGGAGCTGGCATCATGGACGTATGAATGAAACAGCCCCAGGCATATTGGCTTCCACTTAACAAGGCTGATCCTGCTGCAGTTTGGTGCCCAAACTGATGGGAACAAAGAGCAACAGCAAGCTCCTAATGCGATGTCTCCGCAGAGGGGCACAATGGGCCATTTGGTGCCAAATTGCCTACACCAGGCTGGTTGCATGCAGTATCTGTACATATACATGGTGTATTTATGCTATTGGGCAGTATATGTGGTATATTTTAAAAGTGTGTGTGTGGCTTGTGTGTGCTATGTGAAGGGGCATGTGTATGAAGGTGATGTGTGTGGCGTGTTTACGTGTGGTACGTATGTAAGGTGTGTTCCTGTGCATATGTGTGATACATGGTACATCTCTGCATAATCTGTGTGGTGTGCATATGATGTGAGGCATGCAGTGTGTGCGTGCACATGTGCGTGTCACCATCCAGCTGAGCAGAACCAGTACATAAGCCCTGCAGGAATGCAGCTCATATCTCCTCCTTCCTTCCTTTCCTCCCCAGAGTGCCTCTGCACTCAGGAAGGCCCTGACAGGACCCTTGCTGACAAGAAGCCCCCTCCCCAGGAGCTTGAAGACTGCATGACTCCCAGGTGTCCTTGACAGCTGGCCTCGGGCCCCACCTCCCAGGCTCATCGCACCTCCCAGTGCTGGGCATGCAGCTAACCAACCATGAGATTGGCAGTCATGTGCACATGCTTAAGCTGCCCGTGTGCACGTGAGGAGTGGGGTGGGCGCCGGCCACACACGCAGCCCAATCTGGACCCCAAACAGCTCTGCATCATAAGCAAGCAGGCTGGCTCATCAGAGGGCAATGCAGCCTGTAATCCCGTGTTACAGTGCCTTTTGGCTCTGTTTTGTGTTTGCTGACACCAGAGCACATCTGTTGGAAGCTGCAGACAGCTCATTAAAAGGACAGAGCTAGTGAGGGACCACAGCAGGGCTCCCAGGCTGGACACCACTATTCTGTTCTTCCTTCTTTCCTATGGCCTTCCAAATATTTTCCTTGCTTGGACTGGAGATGTAACTCAGGGAAAGCACACCTGGGTGGCCTGTGTGAAGCCCTGAGCTCAAGCTCCAGCACTGCAACAACAAAAAAGGAAGAAAAAAGACAAATCTCCTCTCTTAGCTTACCCGCCTCTCATCTGCCCTGTGGTAACTACAGACCTGCAAGACCTTGAGCGCATTCTGTGTCAGCCACCATCATGTGGGGTCTCCGATCTTCACAGCAACCCAACCAGGCAAGCATTCTAAGCTCATGGTACCAAGAAAGAAACTGAGTCCAGGAGGTTAAAAGACCTGGAAGCTTAGAGGAAGGCAACGGGCGGCTCCGTCTCTTCTCTCAGTGCCCCTTACACATGGGGCCACCCACATTATGTCTATTGCTCAGTGCCATCTTGATTCAGTGAGAAGGGGAAGAAGCTTATTTCCTACCTAGCCTTTATTACTGGGCAAATGTTGCATTCTCATTTAAATACCTCTAAAAATCTGAGAAGCCCTATTTCTATATTGTTTCTCTTGGTGTCTGTCTCACTTACTCTTTTCTCTTTGCTAGGACAAATACCCAAAACCCAAAATTATGGAAGGAAAGGTTTTGTTTGGCTCACAGTCACTGGAGGCTTCAGAACATACTCAGCTGGCTCCAAGGCAGAGTGGCACATGGCAGAGAGCAGCAGTTCATGGCAGCGGCCGAGAACAGAGAGCAAAAGGGAGGAACGGTGGCAACAATGGCCACAGAGAGCAAGTCTGTCTCCCTTAAGTTGCATTCAGGCTCTCTGTCTGTCCCAGGCTGGGCATAGTACTCACACCCATAATCCCAGCAGTACTAAGACCCATAATCCCAGTGGATCATGAGTTAATCATGAACTCTAGAAGTCCCTCTCCCATGACTGCATGAGACTTTAGGGGGACAACTAGATGCAAACATAACAGCATCTACAGAAGCCAAAAGACAAAAATTAAATTCTAGAGCCACCTAGTTAGTGCTTCCATCTTTCATCATCCCAACCCAGAAAGCGGTGGTGAAAAACTCTTCCGCAAGCTCTGTCATCCGGCTGAGTCCTCCAGCGACAGCCCCTCAGTGACCGCTGGCCCACTTTAACAGCCCACCGTGCCCACGTCTAATAGTATGTGCTGTCTGTTTATTTCAGCCCAGCTTGGTCTTGGGGATTTTCAAGGACCTGTTTGCAACAGACGTGTGCTCTGCCACATTTTTCTCCCATTCTCTGAATTACCTCAGCTCTCCTTTGGCGCCTTAAGAAAACCCTGCTCCTGATTGCAAGGATATGTGTTTTCCAGGGAGCCAGGGGATGCAGTGCGGCCTCGCGGCCATGAACATGGCACTGCAGTGGGATTCCGGTGCCCCGGCACCACACATAAACTCCGAGGTGTGGCAAATCCCTCCATTCTCTCAGCCTCAGTTTCCTCCTCCATTGTTGTGAGGAAAGTAACGCCCGCAGAGCTCTCCATACGCTGTCTGCTGCTGCTTGCTACCTATTATCATCAGAGTCTTCAAATGGAATGAATAGCGGACTGTGAAATTTGCATGATTGTTCTTGTACAGTAAGCCATTAATGATGCATGCATTTAGTTTTCTACTCTAAAAGAACATAGATTTGATTAATTATAACCAGAACTTAAAATATATCCATTATTCAGGAATAACCTACAGTCTAACCCTGTCCCTTCCTTCTCTCCTAGTCTCTTTTAAAAGAGAAATAGCAAGTTTGTAGTCAGATTCACCAACCCTTCCTCTCCGTGATAACGGGCTAAGTAAGGCCTGACCTCCATCAGCCAGCACTGCATCTGATCGCAGCTCTCGCCACCCTTCCACCCCCACCACAGCTCCAGGGCCCGGCTCAGCTCCCCTCCCTCCCACTTCAGAGGCTAGGCTAAGTATTTATAACACCTTCCTTTTAAACAGTTGTATACATATACAACTATTCTATTCCTTCTTGCCAAGGCCAAAGTCAGACCATTTTATCTACAATGCAGGAGTCCTGCCCTTCAGAAAGTGCTGGAGCAAGTTCAGTTGTTTAGAAATGCTCCTGAGAAGCACAGTCCTGAGAAGCACAGTCCTGAACATGGCCCTGAACCCTGCCGATTTCCCGCGCATCCCGTGCCTCTTGGTGGCCAGGAGCTACTTCCTGTTTGTTTCTGATGAATGCAGGTAAAGCTGAATCCCTCCACAGAGCAGATGGATGGGCTTTGGGGCATTTCCTGTTACTCTTAATTAAACATAGATTGTAAAATATGGAAGAGAGAGAGGGAGAGGGAGAGAGAAGGGGAGAGGGAACGGATGAGGGACAGGGAGAGAGAGGGGAGACAGACAATATGAGTAAAAGCAATTCATTTAATAGTGTTCACTTTTCCTCAATGTTAACCTCACTTCTCTCTCTCTCTCTCTCTCTCTCACTCTCTCTCTCTCTCTCTCTCTCTCTCTTTCTCTCTCTCTCAAAGTTATCCATTTCTTGTAGACCAGACTTATGTTCATTTCAACTCAAAATTCAAACACAGATGCACTGAGAGCATTGGACGTTCAGTCATTCTGGTTTCCAAAGTGTTAAATCCCACTGAACAATGACCTTCCCATTTGTGCCCAAAATTAAGCGAGTGACCCCTTGGGGTGGGCGAGGGCAGGCGCTATGCTGCAGCCTCTAGACACTTCAGTAGATTCCTCTTCAGACGGCAGTCATTGCCCCTGCATGTGCAGGGCCTTATTTGTGTCAATAATAGGCTAAAGCAGCAAGCCAGCCTTCTTGCTTGAGGTCATGCACCTTGTACATGAAGGTCAAATATGTGCTAATTGGATTAAACATAAATCATGTTTCCTTTCACATTCAGACTTAGATCCCACCCTGTTTTGTGTCAAGAAATTATAGGAAGCCAGTCTGTCATCCAGGATGGCTTGAGTCACAGATGATTTTTTTTTAAATCGTCATATGACATTAAATATCATTTCAAAATGGAAAGCTCATATTCTAAAAGGTGCATCATGTTCTAAGAGAAAGCAATCTGCCTTTTGACTCCATTTGCTTTTTGGTATCGCAGAAGTTTTGAGGCCAGGAGAAAGATACAATGTTCCCAGGTTGCACTAGCCATGACCTTCCTGGGAGAGGCACCTCAGAAGGCTTTCTGTCATCCTGACCCAAGAAACAGCTGGTCTCTCCTTGCTTGGGATTTCAGCAGTCTGCTCTGACCTTCCTTGAGGGTCAAGAAAAACTGACCTTTGGCAAAATGCATGCATCCTTTTTATTTGTTTCCTGTTAAATATTTATTTCAAAGAAAATTATGCTAAGAGAGTTTTGGTTTTAAGATGCTCGTTCTCAAACTTCAAAGTCAATTCAGCTGGCTCAGAGAAAAAAGAAACACACACACCCACCTCCTCAACACCAGAGCTGCTTCTAGCCCAAGCCTCAGGATTGCCTGGCAAATATAGGAAACCTTGTAAGTGTGAATTTCAGATAGTTCCTGGGTCACAGGTGCTTCGCGGTCTTTCCTTTGCTGATGTTGGCTGCCTTACCCAGAAAGCCTTTGAGCAAATGTTCCACAGCTGTTCCAGGGAGTCAGAGCAAGAGAGACTGATAACCCCATGGAATCAAAAGCAGGGCGATACCTAAAGGTCATTAAATCAACCTTTCATTCTACAGATAATGGGACAGAGGTTAGAGAGATGAAAAGCATTCTTTAAGAAGACAGAGCTAACAAATGAAGAACCCAATCAGGGGAGTCAAATTCTTCCAGGAGCATCGCTTCCTCACACAGGTGCTGAAGGGGCTAAATCAGTGTTAGGATGAGCATTAGGGCGAGGGGACCCCATTTCTCTGTGTTTTTGTCTCATTAAGCAGTAGGATCACTGCATAAGTGCAGTTTGTCCCCTCAGTGAGCAGAGATACAGAATGGCTAGTTCCACGGAGGGGGTAGGGTGGGGCAGGCAAATTACAGAGAACAACGCACAGATTAGTATCTCAATAAATTATCCTGCCACAGAAGCTCTCATGAGCCAGATTTTCTTAAAGCAGGGCACACTCGTGTTAGCAATTCGTGATTACTGTGGTTGGTTAGGGAATCTTCCCCTGGAGACCTTTCAGAATCAGATAGGAAACCATTTGTCTTTGTTAGCCAAGTTGCAGCCCTACCAGGAGACCTGCATGCAGGAGGATGAATTTAAATGACTTCCCCCAGAACTCTCCTGAACCTTGGACTCTATGAAAATTTAAACAACTAATATTATAATGTTCAGAGCTAAGACTAGCAAAAAAAATGCAAAAGCAGCTCGGTGTTATTACAGAGCTTCAGTATTATTCAAGGCTTTACAGAATCAAGGAAAATCCCTGCAGAGGCCCTGGGAATGCCAGGTTGCTTTCCTGAGACATCATAAGGAGAATGTGGTATCTGTCGTCAGTGATTATTAAGGATGCCATTTGCATGCACATAGGATGCCCAGTTGGCTTACCATGTGTGAGGGCTGTGTGTGCCCTGGAAAACTCTCAAAACAAGCCGATGCATTGCTCATCAACAAAGAAGGACATAATGGAAGTCAGAGACAGGTGAGTGGCCCCAGCAGTTTTCCAGAGACTCTAGTTGTTCCAGGCTCCCATTTTCTGTTTCTGTTGCTTTCTCTAAAAAAGCTGGGGATAGGGGTGGGGGTGGGGGCAGGGAAGGTGGAGATGTTCAAGTGAGGCTCTCCATGCTTCTGACCCCTAATTGTCCTGAGCTGGAATAACTGTTGTGGGTCACCTGCTTCCCAGCTGGAGGAAGGACTTGCAAGGCAGGGCCAGTTCTCTGAGACCCAGGATGAAAAACACTGAGGAGAAAGATCAGCAACTGCAACCCTTCCTAGGGTACTTCCCAATAGTATCATTCACTGGTTTTTTTTTGTGGGACAAGGAAGATTTAGGACTTGTCGGGTCTAATTTGTTCATTATCCGAGTGAAGATATGGAGGCTTGTTACCAGAAATTGTGTGTCAGCCTAGACTGTCAAGAGCCCAGCCCTTCTCTGCACAGCTGAGGTGTCTGTCCAGGAGGCAGGAGTGTCACTGGCACACAAGTCCCACCCTCTCCCCATCCCAGCTCAGGCTACCCCCTCCCTGCCCCAAGGAAGACATAGTGGTTTAATAGGATGGGACAAAGTGGACAAGTGGTCCATGGCCTGCCTCTTCCTCCTGCCTCCTCCACAGAGACAGGCTGCCCACGCCAGCAGAGGGGACGAGGTCTCTCCGGCAGGATGGGATGAGATGATCCACCCAGGTCTGGTGCACTCTGGGAATAAGTGCCCCTAGACCCCATGCTCAGTAGTGAAGAGAAAATTTGTTGAATGACAAGCAACATTTTTGAATGTCATCATTTTAAAGAAATGAGGTAAAAATTGGCCTCTATCTGCCTTCCTTTTCCCCTTATCTCAGTTGCTGTGAATTTCAGTAAGCATACTTGATATGGTTTGTGCCTAGTTGTCCCCACAAAGCCTCATGCAGTTATAGGGTAGACTTCTAAATTTGTGATTAACTCGCGATCCAGTGCTGGGATTATGAGTGTGAGTGCTGCTGGGATTATGAGTGTGAGTGCTGCTGGGATTATGGGTGTGAGTGCTACACCCAGCCTGGGGCAGTTAGCCTGAATGCAGCTTAAGGGAGACAGACTTGCTCTCTGTGGCCATTGGTGCCGCTACTTCTTCTTTTGCTCTCTGCCCTGTGCCACTCTGCCTTGGAGCCAGCTCAGTATGGACCGAAACTTCCAGGAACTGTGAGCTAAATAAACCTTTTCTTCCCAATTTTGAGTGTCGATTATTTGTCCCAGCATTGAGAGAAGAGTAACTGAGACAACACTGCAGCCTGCAAATCTTAATATCATTGTGAAGGTCTCTCTTTGTAACATTCTGAAGTTACAAACCACTTTGAAGCCCTGATAGACCCTCTCCCCAGAACAATGGGTTTCCTCAAAACCATATTTGAATCCCACTGCAATGACTTTTGATCTGTTTTCATGATGAATTACATAAGGTCAGAAGTAGAAAAAACCAAAAAGGACTTAGTAAGCTATTTCTAATTTATAAAAGCATAGGTATTTGGTCAACATCTGCCATATCAGCATGCAGTTACTCTGGACCCTACCAAGTTTGATTTATTCTGTTAATTAAATAAGCAATTACTGTAGGTTCACAGTTAGGTTCTACAGGGTGGCAGATAAAGAGCTACAATATTCTTGGCAAACTCAAAATCTACTGGGAAAACATACTGATTTTTAAAAGTCACCATACAATGTACCTTGCTGTTCCCTGGCTCTTGGCAACAGAGTGAAAGTGGAAGAAGTGTGGGCCACTTGTGGTTCATGTTCTGAAAGGAAGACGATAAGTTGTCACTTTCATTTTTCTCCCTTCCCAATAGCTAGAATAAAGCTGTCGTGGGCACTGCTAGACAAGCGTCTTAGACCCCAGAGAGGAGCTCTATGCTGAGGATGGCACAGAGAGAAGGTGTCAGAAGTCCAGAACACTCACCCAGATTTTTCTATGACAGAGATGTCATTTTTGTTTAAGCATTACGTCTTTATGTCTATTTGTTATAGCAACCAGAACCAGGAGCAAAAATTTAAACTAACACAGTGAGCAAAAGCAGAATCATGGAAGGATAGCACATGTGACATAGTGAGTGAGGTGGCCACGGAGTTTTTTAATTCTGGGTATACATGTAGAAACTAAGGTAAAATATGGTGTGTTCCGGAGAGTCCAAAGAATAGAACTAGAGGTAGAATTTTCCTCTTACATTTTCAGTCTAGTCCTTGTTTTACACAGCCTGTCCTTCCAAGAAATTTTAAGCTGCCAGATGTCAATAACCTAGCTAGCTGAGCACTGAAGATAAAATACAAACAAAACACCATGCTTTTTTAGCTTATAGAGTTGGTGACAGAGTGACAGAGGGACCTGGAGAAAGTGGCATATGATGAGATGGAAAGGTAAGTGGAGACACAGGTCATCAGGACCATGGCAGGATGCTTCGACTTCAACCTTGGGCTGTTCCCTCCCCAGGGAAGGAGTTAAGAGGAGAATAAGGTTCAAGGGGAGGAAAGTGTGATTATCTGCACATCCTGAACGGTGGTTCTATTGGGAATTGTGGGCAGGGAGGTGGGTGCAGAGTGGCTGCAGGAAAACTATTACAGCTGCCTAAGAAAGACCTTGGGGTCATTAGGACGAAGATTGTGTCAGGGAGGGGAGAGTCACTAGCTAGAGCTCAGTTTCCTGGCAGAAAACAGAAGCACCCATGCTGTGGTTGGAACTTAGGCATCTTCCAAAATTCCCATGTCAAGGCCACACCACCAAGAAGGGGCCCCCTCTGCTGCTTGGGTCATCCACGTTTCACTGCTGCAAACGGCACTAATTACCTCATGAAGAGGCCTAAGCTCCTTCTCCTAGGCCATAAGAGGAGGCAGCGAGAAACTGGAATCTCAAAAGCAGGGGCCAAGGCCGTTCCAGCCCCAGGTCTGCTGATGCCTCCCTCGGTCCGAGACTTCCCAGCCTCCAGTACCGTGAGAAATAAATTGCGGTTGCTTATCAATCACCCGATCTTTGGTATTTTGTTACAGTGGCAAAAATGCACTAAGACAACTCCTTCAGCAGTCCAGCATGGTTCACTGAGAAACCTCAAAAGAAGGAAAACTAAGCCACTGATGGATGCGCACCGCGTGATCCGCAGCACCCAGGATGACGGCATTTTCCTTTTGCGATTCCGTCTTCTTTCGCCTCTTGTTTTTGTCTTGCATTGCTTCACCACGTGCATCCCTTCTGCGGTGAAAGAGCCAACCAGTCTCTCATCACTCAAGTTCTGGTCATGATCATCCCCACGAGCGCCTTTTTCCCAGAAGCAGACATGCAGCTTTTTGTGTACAATATTTGTTAAGTAACTAATACGGAACTCAATGGCAATTATACGCTCTACGTGTGTCTCAACTATTTTGTTTTGTTTTAGGCTCTGTTTTCTTTTTTTTTTTTTCTGCTTTTCTACTAAAAATAAGAAAATAACAGTCTCTCCGTTTGTTTAAAAATATCTCTTTGTAAATATTCTTCAAAAGCTCATAAGTTACTTGAGTGAAACATTTCCCTCCCTTTTCCACTGAAAGCACAGAGATAAATTATTCCTTGATGAAATTATCGACTATGCATCCCACATGATTTTCTTCAATAGCAAGTAAATATTCCCTCAATAACAATGGGTATGAGATGGAATTAAAATGAGGCAGTGTGGAGAATATGAAAATTCTTAGAGATTTAATAAAAGATTTCTGATGGGATCCAAGGAGGCTGGTCTTACACAGAGGACCTCAGCGGCCTAACAGCTTCCCTCCTCCCAAGTTTCAGCCCAGTGGGCGTGGCCTCTACCTCAACGCGTAGAGCTGGTCCAGAAAGCCCCAGCGTGTGTTGAGCAATATCCCTTTAAGTCCCTTACTCTACTACTCAGAAAGAGAAAATCCACTCTGGAAAACGAAATCTCCTAGTTGTGTCTGCATTTTTTTCCACAAATTTTGACTAAGAGAAATAACGATATCATTTTAAAAAATTTAATTCTGAAGAGCCTGAAATTTAGATTAATGTTCATGAAACTCTTTGGATTATTCTCAGATGTACAGAAATTCAGGTTAAGTTTGCAAAAGCAATCTTTAAAAAACTTGAACAAAGGGACTGAGAGAGAGACAGACAAAGATGGAGAGAGAGAGAGGGAGAGAGAGAGATAGCATTCATGTTGTGGGTATACACGTAAGATTCTAAACAGGCTAATCAGCCAACCTCATTCACCCAGGAGATAGTGGGTGGATTACTAGTCACAGAACTTTCTCCTTCAAAATGGTACAGTTCAGGAAAAACTAAGATAAATTAGTTACTCTCGCTAAATATACAGTTCATGAATTTCTTGAGGGAGCTGAAGGCTCCATTGATCACTAAACAGTTACAAGGTACTTATACCTCCTCAGCACTTGGGGAGGCCCATGGGAGATATAAAGGAATACAAGTCAGAGGTCCTCCTCTGCCTGGAATTGTGTGACTCCCACGGAGTGTAATAAAGTCTCATTTCCCTGAAAATCCCAGTGCATTGACTTCTTATTAAACATTATTTGTTAGGCACTATGTTTGGTGGTTGGCGTAGAAGGATGACTAGAGAGAGTGAGTGTGGCCTTCGCAGACTTACTGACTTGACAGGAAGATGAGTACACATAAAAACAATAGAACTGGGTCAGCGCTGTTACAGTGTGAAGACAAGACACTGGGCTTACGTGACACAGAGGGAAACAGGTGGCTGGCTGCAGGCATGTTCAGGTGTAACGGTGGAGCCGGGCATCATGTGATCATGACCCGGGCCACTGATGGCCTGCACTGGGGAGGGTGAATATTTTAGAGTTTTCAGTGAGAGCAAACAGCAGGTGGTGGCATGCGTACTCTAGGTTCACCACAAAGGTCAGGCAGAGCAATTGTTCAGAGTACAGCTGTCGTGTAGCAGGGACAGCTTCTTGAAACTTTAAGATTTAAGGTGGATTTGGATAAAAGGTTAATGTATTCAAATAAGCATAGAAGAGACTATTTCATGGACTAGTGAACCTGTTATGTTATAAACCACAGATTATGTTTTATATTCTGTGTACTGCGGATGCACACCAACAAACAGTTAACAGGCAGCGATGGAGAGAAAATTCTAGATACGTGTGATTAGTATCATGAAAGATGCACACAAGAAGTAGGAAAGATGAGTATTCGGCATTGGGTAAATTTCACAAAAGTGAAGAAGTTCATGTAGAAGAAAAGATGGGGAAAATAGGTTAAGGTCCGCTTATTAAGGAGAATGAATCCTTTTTGTATTCATGCATGTGGTTGGTATAGGATCTCCCTATGCAGCTCAGACTCATAGTGGTCCTCCTGCTTTCAGCCTCCCTAGTGCTGGGATTACAGGCACGTGCCACTAGGCTCACACTCAGGCTGGCTCGGCTGGCCCTAGGGGCGGAGCTAGTGTGGCACGTTGTGCCAGGAATCGAACCACGGTTCCCGCATTTGCCTGAGCTTGCCTAAACAGGCACTGTAGTCCGCTGAGCTATCTCGCCTACCCTGAGAATGAATTCTGAGAAGCTTAGAGTTTCTTCTGTGAACACTGAGGAGCACTGGGTGGCTTTTGAGGAGGGAAGTGCTGCAGTGACAGCTACCTTTTTGAAAGCTTAATCCGACAAAACTGGTCATCCAGATCATGTATGAATTAAAGAAGAGGCTGTGTGAATGAATGAGAGGGAAGTTTTGCCATGCGTGGGAGGGAACGTGGGAGACAGAACTGCGCCTGCTGCTGCGGGATGCAGCTGCCTGCTGGGGGTGGGGAGAGGCTGCTGGCACCTCCCTGAGATCACTGGCCGCTCATACACCTGCAGAGAGAGAAACCAGACTCTGCAGAAAGAGGACCTGGCAGCCAAGGTCCTTCTGTCTCCACCCCAAGCCTCTCCCAATTGCAGAGGTCAGGACAAGAAACCAAAATAGAAGAGCTTCCAACTTCAAAATAAAAGTCAGCCAGACTAACGGCAGTACCCATGCGTGTCTCGATCAAATTAAAACAAAAGTAAAGCGAGGTCTGTATATCATTCCATGTCATTGGGTCGTTCAAATTCCTTTCTCATCATCTACTTCCATTTCTAATTCCACCTGCACAAAATATAATCATGCCTGCTTGTAATTACTTATGCATACATGAATACTAGGAAGCTAAACTTGTTCATCTATTTACAAAGACAGTGTGATGCACTGTGGCTGAGGAATTGCTTCTTTTCCCTGTGATTTTTAAATGTGCGACTTTCTTTCTAAAACACATATTTGCAGATGTCACTTTAAACACTATTTTCTGAGATTATATTTTCCATAGAAAACAGATGTCTGCAATTATCCCTTTTTTGACCTCTGAGACTTATCAAAGTCAAATAGGTAATCATCCAATCAGACGGGCTATCATTATCAGAAGAAAAGTAATTATAATCTGAATATGTTTGAACATGATTATTATAAGCTTTAAACTGTTACACTTTTGATTGGGGCAGAATTGGAAGACATTATCACTTCATAATTCAAATGATGTAACTTCACTTGTTTTTGTCATTTAGAATCTGGAGAGCTAAATTTATTTAACAATATAATTCTTTAAACATGAACAAATTATGCAATAATCTCTTTAAAACCATGAGAATGCTTCTCAAAATCTTGACAGTGAAATTAGGGGAAATTTAAAAAAAAAAAAAAAACTAGAGCAAATCATAGCTCGGCACTGAGCCCCGCCAGAGTGGGGAACACCAGACAGACGCACTCATTTGACAATTTGTGATCTCGGTTCTTTTAAAGAGACCAGCTATCTTCCTGTGTCACCTCTTGAGGCCCAAAGTAAGAGGAGAGCTCATCCACATACAGAAATGAGGCGTGGGGGACACGTACAAGGAAAAAAGATCTCTCAAAGAAGCCCTGTAAATAGAGAAGTAAATTAGATTCCAAATCAAACCTGAGAATTTAAATTTAGGGGAAAAAGTGTTGAAAACCTGCCTGATAGATATTGAGTCAAACACCATTCCCCCCTGGAGGTAATTTTGTGAAACGTTGATTGCGCAATCCTTCAGCCCAGATGGATGATTAGGTGTGTGGAAAAAACCTGGAAGTGTTTCTTTGATTCTTCTCCTCCATTTTGATTTTTCTCCTCTCTCTTTTCTGCTCCCTTCACACTTCAAGCTGGCCTTGTGGCCTCCTCAGGAAGGATCACTGGACAGGGCAGGCATTCCTGGTCTGCAGCGGGGACCTTAGCTAACCTGGGACAGGGGCAGGCAACAAGGTGAACATACAGGGCCCTGAACTCAGAAACACCTGGCGCGTGTGTTTTCTGAACATGGCGTGGGCTGAAAGTTAGAATGAGCAAGAGGAACCTTTGCAAGATTTCAAGAACCCGGAATGGCCCTGTTTCCACTGACATAGCATTTTCCAGAATCATGGTGAAGACGGGCCAGTCTACTTATAATTCAAGGTCCGCAGCACTGGGGCCTGATGCTTTCCATACCCAACTCAGAGAGAACAGTCCTCTGGTTAAAGCCAAATTTGTACTCATACTGTCTCACTTTCTTATTAAACGTAGCCCTATATCTTGTTGACTTGCCTGCATGACCCAATTTCTGACCTTTTCCTGTCTCCTCTGCCCTTATGTCCCAGTTCCTTCATTCACCTAAAGCTACTGTGGGCCCAGTGTGACTGAGTACTGTAGATACAATGGACAACACAGACACCTCTGCCCTCCTGGTGCGTGTCCTCTAGTTAAATTCTTGCTAATAACTGGTGGGTTCAGTGTGAACTGATGAGGAATGCCTTAAAGTTTAAAAAAAAAAAATCATTTATTTATTTATTTATTTATTTATTTATTTATTTATTTATTTACTTATTTGGTATAAGGTCTCGCTATGCAGCTCAGACTTGTGGTGATCCTGCTGTCTCAGCCCCAGGACTGGAATTACAGGCATGTGTCAGGATGCCCAGTTTTGGTGGCCAGGGTTCTGGGGTGAGCACAGCATGTGGTACTGCATATCAAACCCTGGTTCTTGTGCTTGCCAGGCAGGTACTTAGACTGCTGAGCTATCTCCCCAGCCCAAGGAAGGCTTTAGAAGTCATCCAGGATTTTTTTTTTTTTTTTTTTTTTTTTTTTTTTTTTTTTTTTTTTTTTTTTTGACAGGGTCTCACTGTGCAGTTCAGGCTGGCCTTAAGCTCACTTTGTAGCTCAGGCTGGTCTCGAACTCACAACAATTCTCCTGCCTCAGCCTCCCTAGTGCTGGGATTACAGGCATACACCACCACGCCCGGCTAGTCATCCAGGATTTAAGGTGGTGTTCCTTTGTCATATACAGAAATCAGCCCAGTGGTTTGCATTATTAGCCCCACACCTGCAATGACTGGGAACCAAAGAGGCAGAAGACTTGGAGGCCAGGTCCCAGAAAACTTGCTCCGTGCTGCCACATTTTCTGTTCCCAAGTGGACAGGTCCCATTCACCACATCTGTCCCAACAGGGCTGCTCAGAAGTCTCTTCTGCTGTGTCTGCTGCTGCAGATTAGTGCTTCCAGAGCAGCCCTCCTGTCTCATTAGGAGGACCAATGCTGTGCGACTCCCTATCACTGGGCACAGGGCCTGGCACAGCGGGGGCAATCAGAAACTTACAAATGAAGGAACAGTTGTCAGTTCCACTTGCCAAAACCTCTGATGTGCTATTCGACCTGTGTGAAAAGACCTTCCTTTGCATGCTCCCTGTTGGCCTAGATGCTCAGACTAACATATTATCTCATAACATGTCAGACTGGAAATTTACAGCTTGATTCTTACCCTAAAAATGTTATCTGACCTAGGTGTTTATATCAGGCACTACTATTGAATCGAGATTTTTTCTTTTTTTGATATTTCATCTATCACTCCTAAAGCTTGGGCATCATACACTGCCTCTCATGGATTTACACATGAAAATGGGTAGGATCCTGCTACAACCACATTTTCTTCAGTCTCCTTAATCTACTTTCAGGTCACCAAGGCAGCCTATGAACACTTAGTGATTCCTCAGACCCTGCGCATTTCCTCCCTGGTGGCGTGTGGCCACCTGGGCTCCATCTTTTCCAAATTCACTTCTCTTGTGATATTGCCTGGGCTCGTTCTGGCCAGTCTTGAAGTCCACCACAGGATGCCCCTGTCCTGTCTGAGTCAGAGTGCCGGTTGCCTTTTCCATCAAGCCTTTAGTCTTAGTCAGTTTTCTGTTACTGCACCCAAAACCTGGGACAATCAACTTATAAAGAGAGAAGGCTTGTTTACTCCAGCTTGTGTTCTTAGAGGTCTCAACCCACAAGTGAGTAGATGACCCGTTGCTCTAAGGATGGGGTCAGTACTTCGTGGTAGAAGGCTACAGCCTAGCGACGCCATTCGCCTCGTGCATGGATGCCCACCAATATTTTCCTAGGTCACAGGCTCAATGTTTCCACCACCTCCCAACACACGATGCAGGGAATAAAGCTTGAGAGCTGGGGCCTTTGGGGAATCTCAGTATCGAAACCAAAGCGTCTTCCTTGACCACTACAGCCAATCCCTTCTCACTCTCACTGCTCAGTGGATTTTATTAGGAAATTTTCAGCAACTTCCTTTGCTCTGCTAACTATCTTTATACACAGCCTGTATCAGTGATTAATTCACCAGGTAATTAGCAGAAAGCACATTGATAAGAGTTTGGTTTGAGAGGCCCAACAGATTTAGTCTTAAATCTGGACAGAGTGCCCCTTTGTAGAGCTATGATTCATGGCAAATTATCTCTCTAAATTTCTGCTTTACCACCTGAAAAGGAGGGTAACTGCATCTACTGGCATTAAGCACATCTCTTTATACTGAGGTTTTGACATCCAGGGCCTTGCAGATACCGGGGAGGCTGCTCCTCCTAGGCCTGACCAGTACCAGAGGCCTGTAGGTGTGGTCTCTATGCAACCCAACCCATTGCCTCCTTTACCTATACTCTCTCACAGGGCCATCACACTTGGGCTACTGTTACCCATCCTTAGTTGCCTCTGGGCTAGGTAGCAGGCATACTGCATAGACTCTGTGGCTGAGCCTGTTAAAATTATTCATGCTAGGGCCAGCAGCACAGTGCTTGCCGTTCAAGTACAAAGTCATGAGTTCGATTCCCGGTAAGCCCCCCAAAATTATTCATGCTATTCAATCCCAAGACTGCTGACCCCTCCTTGCCAGTTCCTCCCACAAGCACCACCATCAGGCCCTCACCCACAATTGCCCCGTACTCCCTTTTCCTTGTGACCAACCCTGATGCTCCCCTGTATACCTCCACCATCACCATAGCTGTTTCTAGGAAACTGTGAATAAAAACTCTTTCCTTCATGACAATTACTCCTGTGTCTGTATGCATGATGGCCACAAATCCCAAGTATATTTTAAAATACTATCTCACATGGTTGTGCTGGTGATTCTCAACTGGGAGTGACATGGGACCCTTAGAAGACATTTGGCCAGGTCTGGTGACATTTTTGGATTGTCACAATTGGGGAAGAAGCTGTTACTGGCACGCAGTGTGTAAGGGCCAGGGTGTTGCTAAATACCTCAGAAGGTAAGGGGCACCCCCCAATAAAAGAACTGCAGGACTCACATTTCTGGCAGATCTTAAGGCGATGTGATAACATTGCTTGGGCACCATACTTTGAGAATCAGTGACTTAATTCACAGGAACCAACCAATTCATAGCAAACCCATGTAATTATTATTTTATCCAATTCTTTAGGTCAGAGATCAGACCTCATGCCTCATGCCCACCACATGACTGGAGTAAGTGAGACAAACACACATTAAAATATACTGGTAGTGGGCCGGGGAGATGGCTCAGTGGAATAAGCTCTTCCCTGGCAAGCGCAAGGGCCTGAGTTCAATTCCCAGTTCCGCCAAATATATATACTGGTAGCTATCTGACACTGAAGCAGTACTGAGTGGCAAGCTTCACTTTTTAGTTGCATTTGTGTGTAGTCTTTAAACTATTCCAAGGGCTGGCCTGATAGCTCAGAGGACTAAAGGGCCTGCGTAGGCAGAGCACAGCAGCCAGGGTTTGATCCCAGGCATGCTGTGCTGGCCCTGCCCCCAGGGCGCCTTGAGATGGTGATTGAGACTGGGTATGGTGGCTTGCACTGGTAATCCCAGCACTTGAGAGGCTAAAAACAGGAGAATCACTATGAGTCCAATCTATGTAATGAGACCCTGTAGACCCTGCAGACCTGTACTAAATGCAAAAGAAAGAAGGAAGGAAGGGAGGGAGGGA
>PVKA01012627.1:45203-57554 GCA_004027165.1 Ctenomys sociabilis | reverse complement strand
CAATGACCACATAGGAAATATAAAGTTCTTGTGTTGGTATATAAGTCTTGATCTACCTAGGTCTTAACCATCCAGCAGAAAAGTATAAAAATGAAGTATACATCGTGAGCCCATAATATTAAGCTGAGCTGTAAATGGATATGGTCGACAATTTCTTTGAATAACTCCCTATGGTTGCAGAATGCTGGACTGTGTTGGACTGTGGTGTCGAGTTCAAGCACCTAAGTTAGTTGAATGTCAATGGAGTGCCCACTTTTGACAGGTGCAGACAAAGGAAGGGTTGTAGAAAGAAAAAATCATGATGTGTGTGTATAGACAGTACAGTTGGGATACATAACGCTGTGCTTCCACATAATTCTATGAGAGGCAAGATCTGCACTAATGGTGGTTGGACAGGATATTATGTCGGCTTTTAGTACTATGGTCATCCACTAGGTAAATAATTATTGAATTTTTTATATAATTCAGGTATAAAAAATAAGATAAGTAAGCAGCTACACTCTTAATTCACTGATAAGAGATATCTGTTAAAATAATATCTGTAAATATAATATCATGTATGCACCTTGTACAATACCAAAACGTTATGAAAATAGTTTGCAATGTATTAATTCATCAAATGTGTATGGTTAAGGTGTCTTGAAACTGTCTGATTGACATTTGTATTTTAATAAAATAAAAATAAATGAAAAAAAAAAGAAAAAAGAAAACCATTCACTGAGTTCCTGTACATCTACAATGCCATTTTAGAGGTATTCTGCAATAGTCCGAAAATGAAAAGCTAAGGATCATACACATTATTTGGGAAAGCCTATAAATCGCTTTGCTCCATTTACTACGTCTTCAAAACATAAACTTTCTTGACTTCATATGCTTTTCCACTTCCAAATTCAAAGGAGATTTCATAACCGTGAGCTCAAGGAAAGTTCAGTCATGTCCCATCCTCAAAAGGTTATGAACACAAACCCTTCCCTACCCTAAGAGGGCTAAAATGGCTATACAGAGAAGTCTGTGAGTATTAGCCAGCATAATTTCTTACAGGCAAAATCTCTTGGGGCCATATTCACCTGCTATACCATTCCCTTCAGACCAATCTTAGAAAAGTGTGTATGAGAGCTCTGTGCCATTTATAGGCTTCTTGCTGTCTCCTCAGGGGCTCTGTAGGCTGCCTACAGGTATTCTGCAACTGCTCAAGAATAGTAAGGATGGGGACATTTTTCTGGAATTCCTTGGGGGATGCTATGATGAGCAGTTTGGTAACTTTGTGCACCTGGGTTTTAGTCTGTCACACTTGGATTCAGTCTTCCACACAATATTTATTGAGCATCTCTTAGGAATCAAGCTCTAGAGCTGGTACAAAGATACAAAAGTTCATAGAAAGGTGAAAGTCCTATACCTTATGTTCTACCTTAGGAGATAAGTGAGAAAGTACATAATGTAAAATCATAAATCACATATCTCTGATATGACGGACATAGTTTTACTTCTGTGAGATTCATTCTAAAAATGTGTAACATGAATTTAATAGTTTTTAAAAAATGACAAGCTTACACAGAAGGCCAATCTACAAGATAATTGTTTTTACTCTTTAAAAATGAAAATATCACAGAACACTGACAACAGCTAAGATATACAAGAAAACTAAAAGCAAGACACAATGCTAGATGATATACCAAGACAATGTTTAATGCTATGTAGGATTTTATACTCCAATTTTCAAACTCTGAGTATGAGACATTAGATCATAGTATTTTATTATTTTAATTCTATGATTAAATATCCTTTTTCTTAGGAAGAATGCACTGAAAGAAGGTTCCATGTATATTAAAAAATATTTAGAAAGAAGAGTTTTGATCTCAGCAATTTATTTCCTAATATCTCAATCACAGTAGTAACAATGCCAAGAACCATCACTCTTATCTATACAGATCAATAGGAAAAATAAAAAGCAAATATTATAAAGCATTAATAGCAGCTGAATTTTGGTGAAGGATATATCAGCATTTGTGTGCCCTTTTTTGTTAATTTTATTGAAAAAGAAATATGAATGAGACAGTTTCCAAACAGGATAGTAGGACAGTTACATATTATTGTTGTCATTGTACTAGTTATTCATAGTAGAAGATGCAGACATGATATCTTCTGTAAGCACTATTAGTTCAAAACTTTCTTCTCATGTGTGTCTGATCTTTGTTAGTGATCTATGGATACAAAAATCTTCAGTTAAGCTAAAAAATAATGTACATAGTGATAAATACTCTGAAAAGTGAAGGCAAATAGCATGCCTAACATCCACTGCAGCCCTTCAACCCTGAGTGTGCCTCCCTTCCGAGGCTCCTTTCCAGGTTCCCAGGTTCACCTGGGTTGTGAATTTCTTCCTTTGACTTCAGGCCACAGGTGTCAGAAAGAATGTTCTCATATGTTTTCTTCTGCTCTAACTCTTCATAATGCAAGCTGGTCTGGCACATTTATGTGGACACCCTCGTCCCATGAACCAATCTCTTATCTGACTCAGCATCCTGAAAGAAAATATATTAAAAGGAGAAACTGGAAGCCATAAAACAGGTGCACGGTGTCAGTATTGGTTGGCGTGGAAAGCAGACAAGAACAAGAAATTTATTTTCGAGGGAGATTGATCAGCTTTCCCATTGCTGGACAAAAAGCCTGATATCTACAACTTAAAGGGAAGGAGATTATTTAGCTTGTGGTTTTCGTGGGCTCAGATCACAGTCAGCTGACTCTAAGACAGGAATATCATGGAGAAAGAGCATGACAGAGCACAGCTTTTTAGTTCATAGTGACAGAAAAGTAGAATAGGGAAGAGAGCTTAGAGAGCACAGGACCAGGGACTAATCATAGTAACCTAAGTCATATTTCCATGACCAACCTACACTTATGAGAAATGCTCATTACTAAACCTTCAGGTAGCTGCTAAGCCAATCAAATTGACAGTTAAGCTTTACCATCCCATGAGGGAAAGGAGAGTAACTAGCAGAGAATGGCATTCAATATAGGAAAGGAAGGAGACCACTCAGAGCTGACTAGGAAGCCATTGAAAAGATGGCGATGGTGCCATTTCTTCCCATTCTCTTCAAGAAATTCAAAGTTGAAGACACAGAATGTCTATCCCATGCCAGTACTCATACCCGTGTGTCAGAGATAGAAAGATGGAAAGCATAGTCCTTCACTACAGTGTATAAAATAAAAGTACACACAATGTAGTTATGATGGTGTGCCACTGCAAATTCTAGTAGACTAATAATAAAGGCCTGGAAGCAGAAAATATTGCAACTCTTATGAGGAAGAGGAGGGAAAAATGGGACAAGGCAGGGAAAGAAATACTGGCAGGGAAAGATAAATGAGAAGAAACAGATCTCTGGTAAAATACAGAAGAAAAGGTGTCTCCAACAATGTGGCATGTAACAAGATAATCTGTCCTTGTCTCTATTCTCTTCACCACATGGAACACATGCTAGCCATATTGATCACGTGCAGCACTAGGAAAACTACAGATACATCCAAAGTGCACCTCTTTAGGATTGAAATGGATTTGTTCATGAGCGCAGTTTCTACATTAGGGTTTATGGAGTACTCTATTAGTTTGCTAGAGCTTCCATAGCAAAATGCCGCAGAATGGATGGCATAAGTAGAATGGAAGGCAGATTTTATTTGCCTTCTGTTGTGGTTAGAAGTCCAAAATCAAGTTATTTGTTTCTCCTGAAGCTGCTCTTTTTCCCTTGAAGAGGGATGCCTTCTGGCTATGTCCTCACAAGGCCTTTTTTTTTCTGTGTGTCTCTCTGTATCCAAATTTCCTCCTATAAAGATAGCAGTCCAATTGGATTAGGGCGCACAGTAATGGTCTCATTTTAAATCCATTACCTCTATGAAAGCCCTGTCTCCTAACATAGTCACAGTCTGAGGCACAGGATACTAGGTCTTTGACATAAGAATTTGAGGAGGAAACAACTCAGCCTATAACCAGTACCTGTTATTTTTCAAAACACTACTTAATAAATGAAGCCTAGCACATACTGTACTGACATGTAAATACTTTTGTTCCATAGTTCACCTCTCAATCAGTAGAATCATTTGAATCAGAATCTAAAGATAAAGTTCCATTATCTAAATTCCTTTGTCCTTTGAAACCATTTTTTTTTCACCATTTAGACAGTTATTCCTAATTTTGTTTTTCATTGGCCTTCTTAGTTCCCAGCCCTCTTTTCTGGGGAAAAAGCACACTGTAGCTGTGGGACTGAATCCTTCCTCCCCAGTGTCCCATGGCAACAGCAGCAGCAGCAGCAGCAGCAGCACACAAAGCAGAGAAGTACTGGGTCATGGCTCACATGCGGGGGCTCAGGACCCACAGCACCAGACAGCCAGGTGAATCAGAATCCATTCTGTCTGTTCCTATGTTTGTGCCACCCGGGCAGACAGGACCTCTCCCTGACGTGCAGAGCCCAGGGCTGGAGAGTGTACTCAGAAGCTTGTCATAAAAGGTTTTAACCTATTTCTTTAGTTAATCCTCAAAAGAAACCTGCAGAAGTGTTATTACCTCTGTTTTATAGGTAGGGATATTGAAGCTCAAAAGAAAAAAAAAGAAAGTTTTCCTCTGTTCACTGCTGGGTACAGCAGAACAGGAAAAGGATAGTGAAGCCTTTCTCGTTGTGCCTTGCAACTCCTATTATGCCTCCTTCTGGTTATCAAAGACGCCTCTGTCTCTGTATATCAGATGATCCTTAAAACTTTTCCTTCCTGTTAGCATCTTGTCTTCTGTGGATCTTGGTGTATGTCACGGCATCTTTCTGTCTATCTTTATCTTGAAAATGAGGATATTTCCCTGGTTTATTCATGGGCTGTCCAAGGAAAAGTGTGTTACATCAAAAAACTTGTGTATATCTGTGTTTCTGTAGGAGCAAAAATGAGATATTGTCATGTTGACATTTGCTATTGAACAGGATGTAACTAATATTACTACTCAGAGTTTAATGTAAGTAAAGGCTTTCAGAAAGGAAGGTGATGATGCCTGAGGAAGTTGGTAGTCTTCAGTATCTCTAGAGGAGAATAGCAGACAAAAGTTATCCAAGACTTCCATAGTGCTGTACACTCTTCCTGGTTGAGCAACTATGAACTAACAGGGTGTATGACAGTTCTGTGGAAAAAAACATGGCAGCCAGCCTCACAGCACAGAGGAAGCAGCTTGCATATTTGTCCTCGTAGGTGTGTCTCTCTGATGTTACTTACTGCAGTGTTTTCTAAAGGCCAATGTCCATCCTGTAGAGAGCCTGTAGGTGGGTCACCACAGCCTGCCATCACATTTACTCTCTATCTGGTCTCCATCACTACCTGCAATGTCCCCACCCACACACACCTGTAACACTTCCTTGACCACTTTTATTTCCCACTCTGTTTACCACACATAGAGTGCCAGTCATCCCAGGTCTTTCAGAAAAGCTTTACTGGGTAACTATGTTTATAGTCCTGCTGTAAACAGTGTAAATCTTCAAGGGATCCCAGAGTGCTGGTCTATGGTATGCTTATTCCTGTTTCCAGGTCTAAATTCAATCTAGCTGTACATCTTCCTTTTTTTTCTTCCATTAGTTTTTTTGGTCATTTATTGAACAAATAGGTTAAGAGTTTAAGTTTTGAAGTTAAACTGTTCCTTGGTTTTTAATTTCAATGCTCAAAAACTTTCTGAACATATTTGAGCATAGTACTTCTCTCTGCCACAATTTTTTTTAATTCATAGATACCAATAGTACCTACTTCTTAGTATTCATGTGACTACCAAAAGATAATGCATTTAAAGCACTTAGGATGGAATCTTAAGGTTGTAAGAATTTAATAATAATGTGTTATAATGAATACCATTGCCTTGTGCTAGGCACTGTGCCACATGGTGGAAGTAGACTCATGGTCTGCAGGGAAATCCCAGAAACTGAGTGGAGGAAGGACAGTGATGAACTTCCGTGATTCACACTGAGGACCTCACAAGAGAGAGCGTCCAGTGCCTTCTGAAAGCAGGACCAAGCAAGGCTCAGGAGAGGAGATAAGCAGCCAGGAGAACCAGATTTTTTCCAAGTACATTGAAATCGACATTGACTTCCAACAGAACAAAAGCACTGCAAGTTTGTGCATCCTGGAAAACTGATTTTGGTGTTTCTGTGTACCTGGGACATAGGAGAAGGTGACATGGAGATAATGCTGGAGGAGTATGTTGTCCCTTGCCAAGTAGGAAGGGTCTTATGCACCACAAGATATTATCTAGGAGTGAGGGGCATTAAAACATTGAAACAGTTCAATTTTGAGTTTTGAAGTTGATTTATCCTTCCACATTTGAAAAATCTCTCTGAATATTCTACTCATCTTTGATATCTCCCTTCTATGACTTGTTAGAGTAGGCAGTAATCAAAACACTCGACTTATCACGGGATAAGTATGAGGTGTTGTGGCGGGTCTAGTGTTATGCGTTGCACTTGTCTCTGGAGTTAGATCTTATACTCCCTAAAAACAGACCATTGAAAGTCTCATGCGATCCACCAATAGGCTGAATTGTGAGAACTGGAAGGAAATTTAACAAGCATTGAGTTTAACTTGTCCATTATTGATAGAACCCAAGCCAAGGCATTTTAAAGACTTGCCCAAGACCACACAGCTTATTGGTGGTATAGCATGCAATCAAACACATTCAGTAAATATTGTTTTACCAATTTATTCATTAACAGTTGGTCTCTGTGCAGCTGGCTGTGATAGCCAATAGTTGTAAGAAGAATATTTCTGACTTTGAAATCACATTCCATACTAAAGTGAATCAGGACCTAGAATGTGTTGTGCTTGATATAAAAGAAATCAGACTGTGGGCAGGGAAAAATCTTGTCGAGGTAGTTATTTTTCATCGTAGACACTACATTTCTCAACACCTCCGTGTACACTCTCTGCCCCTGAATGAAATGTCAGGGATGAGTGTGGGAGATGCTGTGACAAGCCACAGCATCAGCCAAATGTGGAGTATACGAAGCAGGTCTGTGCCGCTGATGGGGCAGGAAAGAGCCTGGGTCTCAGAGGCAATGTGCAAGGCTATGAAGAAAGACCTGTTTTATTCTTAGGTGTCATCAGTTGGATTTAATACTGCCTTTTCAAGGAAAAGGAACACAATATTTCAGCTAAAGACATAATTCTATTTTAGAAAAGTTAAAATGTGCAAAGGAAAAAGATGTTCATTTTAAAATCAAAGATGTAGATCATAGAGGAGTATCAAGGAAAAGGCATTTTTCTTATCAAAGGTTCTCAGATTACCTCATGTGGATTCAGAAATAAAAGGCACTTATATTATTGATTCCATCATTAAAAGGCATGGAGATGTCTGTGTAGAGACCACTGAGTTTATGGCTCAATGTCCAGATAGGAAGTTGAGCTACAGAAACTGTAACTAGTGATTTATTGTCTATGTGGGCAGAGACACATTTACAGAACCCCTTTTCCACACAGGGAAGACTTTAGATCCTGGCTGAAATGATCAAGCACACACTGCTTAATTAACTTTATGCGCTACTGCAGAACAGACTGGTAAATCAACGTGCCTGCCACTGCAGTCACCTTCAGGCTGGAGTCCTCCTGGGTCACTGTTCTCATGATGTCTGAGCTGGTTTCCCTAATTGATTGGCATAGCAGTGTTACTCAACATGGCAACCACATGGATTAGTAATAAACCTTCAGTTTGCATCAGGAAGATAAAACACACAATGCTCAGGATTGCTAAGAGAAGGTCAGGAGCTTGGTACCTTCTCATCAAAGTCCCTTTGGCTTAAGGGGCTTTGGAGTCAGAGAGACATATATGTGGATCTTCATTCTGTAACTTCCAAACCATTTAACCTTAGGTAAGGTGACTGATTTCTGTTTCCTCATCTGCAAAGTGATGTAATACATTGAAATGGATCATTCCTCCCTCCCTGCTGTCCTATTACTGTGCATGACTCCCGTCTATTCATTCTCCCTTCTCCGCAATAGCTATTTCACATCTCTGTCTTCCAACTTCCAACATCTCACCCCTCCACTTGTAATTTTTTTTTGCACTGAAGAATTTTTTCTCTTGTCATTGAGAAAATAAAATCAATCAAAAGAAAAGATCCATGCCCAACTGGCACCAGTTCTGCCTTCTTATGGATAAACTGTCTCACTGATATCTAAGGTCAGGCATTTCTCTTGTGCACTGTATCCCACCATTCCCCCACACTCAGGGACATCATTCAGTACCACCCTATCACCAGAAGTAAAGCATGCTGAAATAATTTACCATATTTTAATAATCAGAACATAAAATCTCCTGAGGTGCCTCCTCAAGGTACTGGCTCTTCTCACAGATCTCCTTCATGATGAAATCTCTAAAATAAACTCCTGCTGCTTACCTTCTCTATTTGTACCCTCTTCCGCCATTCTTTCCCCAAAATTGGTCATGTGTTCATACTGAGGACTTCACTGAATCTGTTACTGTTCATGTCCCACAAAGACTATTCCCCTTGCCAAATGCCATGATCAATCCTTAAAGCTCACATTATCTGACATTGTCATTAGCTATTTGATGCTATTTGCTAGTCTCTCTTCTTTTAATCATTCCCCTCCCTTGGCTTTTATAATAACTCTTGCTTTAGATCTCCTCCTTCCTTTTGGCCTCTCCTCAAGTTCCTTTACTCCTCTTCATTAATATTCTTGTCCTCTAGATATTGGTGTATTCCAGGATTCTTTCTTCAGGCCACTTCTCTACAATCTTCCTGTATGATATTTCATCTACACTCATGGCTCTCAGTGCCATCTATATGTCAGTGATTCCCAAGTATTACTTTAGTGTGGACAGTTCCTCTGAATCTTACAATCATATATCCAGGTGCTGACTTTATAGGTCCACTTTAATTCCTAACAAGCTTGCAAACCATCTCTTATCACAACTTCTTTTTTCTATTAAATAGTAATAGCACTCCCATTCACCCAGTTGTTCCAGGAAAAAAACCTTGCAATTATTCATTCTCCACATTCAATGCCTCCTCATGATTTTCCCCCTCTCTGGGGAAGGAAATTTGAGATTTTATTTATGAATCTGTGAGTCTGCCTTTCAAAGGTACTCTATATTCAACTTCACTTACTATAACTAGATCAAACCAGAATTTCTTCTCCTGCAACAATCTCCAAACTGGACCCCCTATTTCCATCTTGTCCTCCTACTACCTTTTTTTTAAACAAGGATTCTAAAATAATGCTTTTAAAAGAAAATTCAGACCTTGTCATTTCCCTGCTCAAAACCATCACCCTTAGGATAAGTTCCAGGGCCCTCGCTGTGACCTGCCAGGCCCAGCATGAAGCTGCCTTTGGCATCTGTGCCCTCTCTCTGCTTCATCACTCATCTCTAGAGTCGGAGACCCCCTGGGCTCCTCAGGGCATGAACCTTGCTCTCTTCTGTGGGCCTTTGCTCCTTGTCTTCCTGCAGTCAGGAGTGCATTTCTTCATTATGGCTCACACACACACCACCATTTCCTTCACATTTTTGCTCAACTGCCGACCATCAGAGAAGCCTTCCCCATCACTTTCTAAGGCCTAGTTTTGCCTTTATTTTCCTTTATAGACCCTATGTTCACCCAAATTGATATCATATATCATTTTTTCTATATTTATCCACTACCCCCTAGGTCTTAAAACCTTAGAGTGAGAAAGACTTACTGTTTTGACTGCTATATCATCGAATCAAAGACTATGCTTTGTTCATGGTAGCACCCCATAGATATTTATTGAATCCATTGTATAATAAAGAATAATCTACTTATAAATTTGCTGAAATGCTAACAATTATAGGGAGTTATTTCTATCTACTTAAGCCATCCACTTAAGTAAAAAATGTCACATTGGCTTCGAAATAAATTCTCTGGCTCTAGAGGCAGACAAGCCACAGAAGCCTGACACATTTTCTAGCCACATCCCAGAGGGCAGAGAAAACAGTGCATGTTTTCTGACATCATATTCAAATATCCTACATAAACTTTCAGGGAGCAGACAGCAAAATGTAGGTTACTTTCCAGTTCTGCATCCCTTCTCATCCTCAATAGTCACCAGAAGTAGGTTCACCTCCCTGGGAGTAAGGGGTAACTCTCTTTCACCTCCCATGCATCCCACTGAGACTCACTGGCAGCAGAAGGACTAGGGGAGTCAGAGAAAGGCAGATCTACCTTTGAACTCTGATCTAGATTTGCATAAACTGTGTGACCATAAGCAAGTTTACCTCCCTCCTGCTCCATTTCTACAAGGGATTAACAGCATCTTCGCTGAAGGGATGAAAGATTAGGCGGGATTTCCTGCTGAAGCACTTGGCCTAGATCAGTACTCTGCTGCCTGCCATCCTCCTCCATCCATTAATAGCAGGTGGCGTTCTCAGAGAGCTCTCCCATGCTTCATCCCAGTGACTCACAGTGGTGCCCCGCTATGATTGTGGAAGATGCCACTAGTCTGCGTGTTGCTGTTTGTTTATTTCTTTGTTTTGCCTTTTTGAGATACAAGTAGCTAATTATGGAACTGTTGGACATAGTTGGGAGCAAACAGAAAATGAATTTGGTTTCTCTGTGTGATAATACTTGTTCTGATTGGACTCCGTCCCTCAAAGTGACACATTCCTTGAAAAATCTTAGTAGATTTCTGAACATCCTGCTTTCTTAGTGTATTTTTTAAAACTATCTACAATAAAACCTTAGCCTCGCCTTCTCCCAGCGCTGGCTCAGTTTGTAACTTGGAGGATTTTCAGGGAATAGGATTTGCTCTCCTGCTTCCAGGGCCTCAGCTCGGATTGGCTCAGTCAGTCTCAGTGAATGATTGTTTCAGTCTCCTCTCACTAATTGTTTTCAGAAATGGAGGGTCCTCTTCAGGATTAACACTATGCTCCCAGGAACTAATGATCCCACTCCCCTCTGCAGTCAGGATAAGCTAGGTCACATTACAGTAAAAAAAAAAAAATCCAAAAAAACTCAGACCCATGTAGATTTGAGGTGTAGCACAGGAAAAAAGAAGCAAGAATCCTAGTTGCGCTGCTGTTTCTGACTCCTCTGTACAGGCTATTTCCACTGTGGCTACTCCCTTCTGGCTGATGATGCCCCACTGTTGGCCATAATGCTGCTTCTCTAAAGGACTCCGCAGGGCCTCCACACTGTGTGATTCCCTCAGGTGGAGCGTTGACCTCATACAACCACATCCAACATCAGGTGTCCAAAGAAGCACGAGGAAGGTGGGGAGAATAGCACTGTCAGTTATTTATTACTGGGTACATAAAATAAATGTAAAACTTAATGAATTAAAGCATATAGTCATATCGTCATGTGATGAGTATGCGTGTAAACAACATGAGTGGAGCTGAGTTGGAGCTTGTCCATCTCACCTAGACTCCCTCAAGGCTGCAGGGTGGCAGGGTGACTGTAAGTGAGGAATCTCCATGGCTTGATGGGAATTTGACTAGACCATGTGGCCCACATAATCCTTAAAACCATCTTAGGTTTGCATCTACAGTGATTTGGTAGGTTTTCCAATGGAGGACCGCAGCAAACAAGGTACATTGAGGCTTGCACTTAGAACTAGCTTAAAATTACTTTCACTGCTTTTTATTGGTCCACTTTCAAAAACCAAAAGAGTCAGGAGTGAAAAACAGGCTCTACTTTGGATGAGAATAGATGCAAAGTTACCTTGAAAAGTGGTTTGGGCAAGCAGAGGGGAAGAGATTGTGGCCCTTGTGCATTTTACTCCAAGCTCTAATGATCACCACATCTTTTTTTTTTTTTTCCATTTATTTTTATTTTATTTAAATACAAATGTCAATCAGACAATTTCAAAACACCTTAACCATACAGAGTCGATGAATTAATACATTGCAAACTGTTTTCATAGCGTTTTGGTATTGTACAAAGTGTATACATGATATTATATTTACAGGGTTTTTTATAGCTGAATTATATCAAAAATTCAATAATTATTTACCTAGTGGATGACCATAGCACTAAAAGCCGACATAATATCCTGTCCAACCACCATTAGTGCAGATCTTGCCTATCATAGAATTATGTAGAAGCACAGCTTTATCTATCCCAACTGTACTGTCTATACACACACATCAAGATTTTTTCTTTCTACACCCCTTCCTTTGTCTACACCTGTCAAAAGTGGGCACTCCATTGACATTCAACTACCTTAGGTGCTTGAACTCGACACCACAATCCAACACAGTCCAGCATTCTGCAACCATAGGGAGTTATTCAAAGAAATTGTCGACCATATCCATTTACAGCTCAGCTTAATATTATGGGATCACGATGTATACTTCATTTTTATACT
>PVKA01012627.1:24923-35312 GCA_004027165.1 Ctenomys sociabilis | reverse complement strand
CAACCAAAATTAGAGATCATCTACAATTCTTTCTTGTTGAACATAACAAAGACCTCAAGACATGTCCTTTCTTACCCATTGTCAAACCATGTAATGTAGTTACATAAATCAGCAAAAGGCAGTAGCTCCAGACGGTAGAGGTTATAGTGTGTCCTGCTCTCTGTAGCACCCTTAGCACTAAACTCATCACTTATCCTTATAGGTTCCCAATATGAATTTATTGTGATTGAATGGATAAATAAATGAGCCTCCAAGCAGGGAGAAATACTAATATCCAAACTATGCTCATGATTGTTTTAGTTAAACACAAATTGAAGGGTCCACAGCTGAGAATTAGAGCTGTAGATAAGCTCAATAACTATTTTTTATGAAACCTTCAATGAGTATCAATTCTGTTCTGGGTACTATGTTGATAGCCAGGTCACACCATCTTAACAGCTTCATAAATTTAAGGGAAGAAGATGAAAGGTAAAAAAGAAAAGTGGAATTGAAGTTATGGAGAAATTAGGACAAATGAAAAAGAGTCCTTATCTCCTTAACTGTAAGACTTGTAGAGCCTCACTCTACCACAGACTCTGGGCAAGCAGTGAAGAGGCATTCAGTGGGCCCCTTGCTGTCCTTCAGAGGCTGCTTCCAGCCCAACCAATGGCAAGACTTGGATGCCCTGAAGCCACATTGTCAACAGGAAGCTATCAGAACCTCATGTGAGGTATCAGTTTGGGGAAATTAGGAAACCAAAGGGATGATTGGAGTCTCACCTGTCCCAATATTTGTCATACTTTTCGACACATATCCCTGTCTGTATTTCTTAATATACATTCTGATTTCTGGAAGATACAGAAACTTCCCTTGAACCTACCCTGATATATCTTTTGATATGAGGAATGAGAAAGTGATTAAGTGGTGGGAAGAAAAGTCTGTGCATGCACACAGCTCTTCAGAAAACAGTAATTTTCCAAATTACCAAACATTGCTTTTGTCTTCTCAGTGTAATCTTCTGGTAAACTATTTATTTTACATGTACTTAACTTAAGTTTTAAATGGTTGTTTGGGGGCGATAACTTTAATCATTTTTTTCAGAACCAGGACTTGAACTCAGGTCCTTGTGTTTGCCAGGCAAGCACTTATTCTACTGAGCTATCTCCCCAGCCCTGGGGGAGATCATCTTAAAATTAAAAAAAGAACAAAAGTCTTCTTAAATTGTAGATCATGATATCTGAGGCAGGTGCTTTGGTAATTCTTTGAATCACAGCATAAAGATGATGCTTAAGGAAAATAATTTTTCTTCTGCCCTACAGAAAAGACATATTTTAAAAGACTTTTTTAAGATCATACAGCTGGGAAATACATGATACACAGTGCATGAATCGTCAGTGTATGAATAATACTGAATTTTCAGTGTATAAATAACAAACCAGAGAAGGGAGAGTGTGTGATCATTTAAGTTAGATGCTTTCTGTAAATTTTGATCATTTCTTGTAATTCACCAGCTAGGTATTATGGCTATATATTCTAAATACATGTTCTTCTGAGATCCACTATGTTTTATACATTTTCTTCATATTCTATTCAGGAACAAATAAAAACATTATCCAGGGTCAAAGAAAAAGCAGAGTAGAGTTGGCCAGATAACTCAGCAGACCAAAGTGCCTGCTTAGGCAAGCATAGGGGACCAGGGATGGATCCCCATGTTGTGCCAGCCCCAGCCCCAGGGTGTGCTGAGACAGCAAATGAGACTGGTGAATGTGGTGGCATGTGCCTTTAATCCCAGCACTTGAGAGGCTGAAGACATGAGGATCACTGCGAGTCTGATCTGTGCAGAGAGATCCTGTAGACCCTGGACTAAATACATTTTTAAAAACCAGGAGAAATCAATTAAGATTCAATTAAGATGGGAATAAAGAGAAAGCAGACACCATTGTGAAGCTACAGCATCTTCTCCTGCCTTTGACATTTCTTATCCCTGTTTCCTGCTCGTGATTGATATGAAGCCATGACAGACAGATGCTGACAGCCTGCTTGCCTTTGACCCATGCCTTATTCCAGGTCTTGTAGACTAGAGCTCTACAAGAACAAACACCATCTCCACTTGTAAACACAAGGAGATAAGAAGCCTGTACCACCATTCAGCTGCAACAAGAAGTGTTCCACTAACCTACTTTAAAATGGTTCCTCTGTGCCTCCAACAGTAGATGCAGCATCATGAAATAACCAAAACTGGTGTATTGTGTGCCTGAGAACCAAAGCATCAGGCAAGGGTGTGTGTGAGCCATAGGGGTGTGTGTGTGTGTGTGTGTGTGTAGAACTGTCTGTACATTGTGATCCACATGTCAGGGATGGGGGGTACAGGTAGAAAAGAGCATAGTGAATCCTGTTAAATGGTTTTCTCCATAGCTCATCAGATACCACCTGGTTACCCAGCCATAGAAATAATGCAGAGGTTCTATCACATGCTGAGCTTACCTGGAAAGAAAATGCAGCAGCCTGTAGCTCCCAGCACACCCTGCCCCACAACATAAAGACAGCCAAATGAATAAGCATACCCACCACCAGCACAAACATGTACACAAATAAACTCGAACCTCCAGTCTGGCAAATGTACTTCTGCTCACATGGAAGTGTGTTGTTTAGGCAGTTCACACCCACCTTAGTGCAGATCTGATCTTTTGCAATGTAACTTCCGAACACGCTCTTCATCATGCTGTAAAGATAAGAATCAGTAAGAACATATCATTAAAACTGAGGTGAAATATTGAGCCAGCCTGACTAATCCAGAAAGACATAAAGGAGATTTCAAGAAATACTTTGCAAATATTCATGCTCTCATTTGGAAAGCAGAAATAAGAAACTCCTATCTGAGAGGTTTGCTGTGAAGTGTAACACAGCAGTACTCAATTAGTAACTCTCTGGGCACTTTGCTTCTACTCCACCTCCTGCTCTGCCTCCCACTGGCCCCTCAGGCTGCACTGTCACCAGGTCTGGTCACAGGGGTCAGTTGCTAAAAGTTTGTGCCCAGAGATTTTGATAATGCCAAAATACTTGAATGTGTTCAAAAAAGAACAAAGTATCTCCTTCCTCCAAAACCCTGCTGTGACAGTGCTGAGCTCTCTCCTGTTGCAACAGACAGCGTCTCAGCCTCTCAGTTGCATGGCCATAGTCTCAGGTCCTGCCTCATACATGACTCCTCTTGCCATCAGTTCCAGGCTCTCTTCCCAGCAGTTTCTGCCCTGGTCCAAACTTCTGTGTTTTTCACATGAGCTGTTTCAAGAAAACATCCTAAATTATGGGATTTCTTTCCATCTCTGTCCCCTCATCCATTTTAGACATTGCTGCCAAATTCCTTCTAGAAGCAAACTGACATCACGTTACTGCTTTTCTCAAGAATGTTGGCACTCCCTCCCTGCCTAAAGAATTACACTCATGCTCCCAAACAGGACTTGCTTATTCTAATAACTCCAGGATGAAGAAGCATCTTTATCACATCAGATTTACAGAAAATATGACTTGGTTTGCTACCCCTAACACTCATCATCTGTCACTTGTGAGCACCTTCAATAAGTGGATTATCTCAAAAATTCAAAATGCAGACCTACAAGGGAAAGTCAAGAGTAAAACAGAGAAGTCCAAAGGTGGATAGATGCTGTGACTTTGGACACATGATTGATTCCTCTCCTCTAAAGTGTGATCAGGAATTATGATACGACAACATAGAATTTACTAAACTTAAATGATGTCTGTGAAATTACTTTGTGGGTATAAAAATCAAAGCCTGCTTACTGTTTCACTGCTCATATATTAAAAATATATGTGCAAAAAATAAACCAGATTGACATTAATTGTGTGCCAAATTCCTCAGCAAGCACTCTGTAGATGGAGGAAAGGCATTGGAGATGAAAGGAAAGGATTTGGCCAGTCTGATTCGTGGAGACCTGGATAATACAAATTCTCCAGGCTTGCACTAGAGCAAGTCTAATGAAAGCAAATGTCTTTGAGCACACTGCCAACCTCAGAAAAGAGGAGAATAAAACAAAGCAGCAGAGATTATTAATACCCAGGTCAGGAGTGTCAAATCCAGATGTTTCCCAGATGCTCATGAGAAAGTAATCCTTCAGAAGAGCACCTCTTCTCAAAACTTTAGGCCAAACACATAAACAGAAGAAAGTTTACCAGCCGTGGTATTATGATGTGAACTGATGGCCTAGAGGGCAAAGGCTATGGACTCTGAACATGAAGCCTGAGCCAACCCAACTCCTGCTTCTATTTTTAAAACCAAGTGAGGGTGAGGGGAGGGGGAAGTAGAGTTTTTTCCACTAATAGTCAGGAACCAAAATAGGAAAGATCAACAGAGGCATTTATAAACAATGAATGCCATTAATTTTTTTAAAACTAAGACAGGGCTGGAAACGATGTAATAGAGCAAGGAGTGGGAAACATAGGCAGAGAAGATGCTCCAAGGCTAGCATTTTTTATTGAGCCATTTCTACCTGGTCGGTAGCTTTTGAAAAATCACTAGTGATATTATTGAATTTCCCAGAAAACTTAGAAACCATCCTCCTAAATGAATTCAGAGTAGAGGATAGATGGGATGCATTATATTTAATAGAGATCCCATAACTGGAAATCTACTGTAATGGAAACTGTGTGCTCTTTCTCCACCTTGAACTTATCACCATCAAACTATTGAGTGGCAGCTGCAGTATAAAGGCTAGAATCTGACGCTTCGACTCCAGCCTCTTGCTTCTGTGCTACATTGTAAGGACAGTGCAAGTCATCTAGGACTTTTGAGAGGGTGAGAAATGGGCTAGTTGTAAGCCTTGGTTTGAGGGTCATGTGGAAGTCCTTTGGTATTTGGGAAAGAGAAAGTGAAATTTAGAAATACTTGAAAATTTATCTGTGTCTATAAGACATATAAGTTTGTTATAAAGTCACCCATTATGTTGGCTTATCATTTCAGAAGTTTTACTCCATGGTTAACTGAATCCAAGGTAGAAAATAGCATGGTGGGGCCGGCCAAATAGCTCAGCAGATTAAAGCGCCTGCATAGGCAGATGCAGGGGCTGGCATTTGATCCCTGGGCCTGCTATGCTGGCCTCGTCCCCAGGGCGTGGTGCGACTTGAGATTCAACCTGGTGGCATGCAACTGCAATCCCAGCACTTGAGAGGCTATAAACAGGAAGATCACTACGAGTCCAATCTATGCAGTGAGACCCTGTGGACCTTGTCCTAAATAGAAAAACAGCATGGTGGAGGGCATGGCAGAGGTAAGTTGGTCAAATCATGATGGTCAGAAAACAGAAAGGAAGCAGCAAGAATACACCCACCCAGGTCCCACTCTATGTGAGCCACCTCCTAACAACACATTTGGGAATGGATTAATCCACCAATGGGTTAAGTGCTCCCACGATCCACTTATCTTCCCGAAGCCCCACCTCTGAACGCCTGGTCCTTTTGCGGAATAGTCTTGATTTAAAGTATAACAGAGGCAAATCAGTGGTGTCATTAATTGGCTTTGATCCAGAAGTGGTATTTTAAAAGAATCCTAGAGTACTTCATCCTTTTATTCCTGACTTCAAAATTGTGATTGATCACAGATATAGTATCTTCATACAACTAAAAATATAGTCAGAAGTTTTCAGTCAACCTTGATTGATTGAAGGAGAAAAAAATAAAGATCCAGAGATGCAATGCCCATTATGTGTTAAGTTAGTGCCACTGTAGGATTCCAGCCACTTACTAGCAAAGAAATCTTGAGGAAACTTTTTATCTCTCTGATCCTCAGTTTTCTGAGTGAGCAATAGTATAACTTGAAGGATTTATGCCAGAGAAAACAAAGTTCCTGATTTTTTGAAATCCTGGGCACAGGATTTCAAATCAAATAACTCTGATCCTGATCATCTTTCAGTGTTCAATCTTTCAGGAGAAAACTGAAGAGTTATGTGTACAAAAGGAAGAAGGGATTTGTAAGCAGGGTTCTTGGATTAAAGACTCGTTTCTGTGTCAGTTTCACCATGTGGCCTTACAGCAAGGACTTCTTGCCTAAGCCTGTCTCCCCCGCTACAAAGAAGCTGAAAATAACTGTTGCTATACACCAGCAGTTTTCAACCAAAGTGATTTTGCTTCACGCACGGGCTTTCAAATGTAGCAAATAAAAGACAGATGCCCAGTTACATTTGAATTTGAAGTAAATAGCAAATAATTTTAGTATAAAAGTTTTTAATGTCCTAGAAAACATATGAAGCACTACATATCCCATGCAATATTTAGAATATGTTTATACTATATGAGTATTTTTCTCTGGCCGACAGAGAAACAAAAAGGCTGAACTAGTCTGCGAAGTCTATAGCTGGAACTTCTACCTAGATCATATGCTCCAATAAACCTTGGCTTCAATACTATGGTTCCAGGAAAGAAATTAGAAGCCTTCTGCCCACAAGTACAAAGAAGAAATCTGTCTCCAAATTAACCTAATAGTAGTATCATTTCCCTGTTCCAGCCGTTTGTGATAGTGATTGTTCCCCATGTACAATCAATGATGGTTTCTTCCTTTTTAATCTGCAGATTTGAAAGAAAAAATGGATAGCTTGCTTTTTCTAGTTCTTTGATTACTACATTTTGCCATTTGTTAAATTCTTAGCTTTCAATCCTGATTTTTCTGTAAGTTGTCAGTTTGTTGTCAAATGTTGTATATCTTGTGGGTTATTCTCCTACCTTATATCTTTATAATAGTGACTATAATTTTATGTAATCAGAGTTATCAATTTTTGGTATATTGCTTGCTTTCATAAAATTATGCATAGTTTCTTCAAGAATAAGCCAGAATTTGTATTTTCTTCAATTAACTTAATAATTTTCATTTTATGTATATTCTTATGCCATTCAAACTTTAAGAATACTATTTGAATATTATTTCACCAAATAATTAACAGAGCAACTCACTAACATTTGTTGAGTAATTCATGCCTTAACCACTGATTTAATGACTTTTATCAAACACTAAATTCTTAAAAATACATCTTTCAGTTCACGTAATTGGTTATGTTGTTTTTTTGCCCTAGCAATAGTGGTATTCTGCAGTAATCAGAGTGATTACCTTTTATTCTCAATAAGCTGGGGTAATCTACTCTTCTCAGCTTCAAGATTAATTCTAGAACCATTTTTGTAAATTGCCCCACCCAAATCCCATTGAATATTGACCAGAATTCTGGTATGTTTGCAGAACTACTTAGAGAAAATTGGCATCTTTTCAATAAATATTTTTCTTTGTGCATTTAACAAACATGGAGTGTTATTAATATCAAGCATTTAAGACTGGGTGTGGTGGTGCACATCTGTAATCCCAGACTTGGGAGGCTGAAAAACAGGTAGGATCACTACAAGTTCAGTCTGTGTAGTATGACCCTGTAGACCTTGTACTAAATACATTTTTTTAAAAATCTGTGCTTTATTTCAAAAATAGTAATTCGGGGCTTGTGAGGTAGCTTAGTGGACTAAGCACGTGCTTAGGCAAATGCAGGGACTGGATTCAATTCCCGCACCACATACTGCACCAGCTTCCACGCCCAGGCACACAGACCCAACACTAAGGATGGGCATATCTCACACGACTGTAATCCCAGCACTGAGGAGGCTGAAAACAGGAGGATCACTGAGTCTGAGCTGCATGTGAGACCTTATACAAAATACATTTTAAAAATAAAATAAATAAATAGGAATTCATTTGACAAATTCTTACATAATATCACCTCTGTACCATGTTCTGTTCTAGGTACTAGGATTATATTACTGAATCTCTGAACAAATCAGACGAAGATTTTTGCCTCATAGAGTTGAAAGTTTATCCAGGAAGACAGGAGACAATGGAAGATTGGATGGATATATATATAGATGGATGATTGGGTGGGTGGGTGGGTGGGTGGGTGGACGGACGGACGGACGGACGGACGGACGGACGGACGGACGGACGGACGGACGGACGGACGGACGGACGGACGGACGGACGGACGGACAGACAGACAGACAGACAGACAGACAGACAGATAGATAGATAGATAGATAGATAGAATTTCCCATGGTGATCAGTGATAGGTAAGAAGAAAATTGTACAGTAGATTGTGAGATATGAGCAGTGTAGATGTAGGAGGAAAGTTGCAGTAACATCTGAGGTGTTCAGCTGAAACACCTTCAAGAGGTAAGATACAAGGGAAGCATGCAGATGGAGAAGGAGCTCTGAGTAAAATGCACTCCAAACAAGTGGTACAGCTAGAAAAAAACTCAAAGCAGAAGTATACCTTCTATGCTTTAAACAATAGTCATGTAACCAGTATGGTATTAAAGTAACATCAATAAGGAGTGGAGAGTGGAAGGGTACATCAATCTCATACAACTCCATAGGCTTTTACTCTATAAAGCCATTTAAGGGCTGTGATTTAATCACATCTGCAAAGGGTCGCTGTAGCTGCTATGTAAAGGATTTGATGGGGTCTGGGAGAGTTGAAGCAGAAAGTAGGATATTAGAGTAATTAGGGTAAAAGATAAAGGTGCAGCAGAAAAAATAAATAAGGGAATAGAGTCTTGATATGTGAATATTCTTAAGGAAGTACCCAACATTACTCTTCTTCCTGTGGACTATGTAGGAAAAATAAGCCGGCAAGAATCTGAGGGTTTTGGTGCAAGTTTTTTAAAGAATGATACTGCTGTCAATTGATATTTGTAGAAATTATACACCATAAATTAAATAGTTTCAAGGTATGAGTATAGAGAAAGCATGAATTCACTTTCATACATGTTAACTTTTTTATTTGATACTCCAGCAAAAAATAAAATTCAAATAGATGTCTATATAGGTCTGTAGGAAGGGAAATGAGTTTGAGAGTCTTCTCTAGATTAGAAATATAAATATTGAACCCATCAGTACATAAACTGATTAAGGGCATAAGACCTTTTGGTATGATCTGGAGGTAAATGTGAACATGAAGGAAGAACACAGATTGAGCCTCAGACCCTTCTAAATGTGGAGAGAAGATCCAGTGTAGCCGCTTGATTCAGCTCGGGAGGGGGGCTTTCTAAAAGGCCTACTTTGCACATGGACACTACTAAAAAAGCTATGGGACCAATTTTGTTTACACCAGAGTTCACATATCCTTTAAAAAGTACTTTTAGTCTTCCTAGTATAACTCAAAAGAAGAATCGCAAATAGAAATGTATAACACAATTAAAAGGAAAGTGAGAACTTGAGAATTGGACAATGAGGAGAGGGCAAGGAGAAACATGACAGAGGCAAGACCATTCACTTATACACACTAGATGGGTAAGACAATGATCCTGAGAAGCATCAGGGAATTTTCGAAACTAGCAGTTAAGTGGTAGGATTCTCACCCCAACTAACTATATATGCTTCTACCTGTGAACCAAGCAACTGCACTGAATTTAACAAAGTGTAATAGAAGGGTCACACTCCAAATGCCTGCCATTCTGGTCTTCTAAATATGTACTTCTTGTCATGACATACCAGCTATTACTATACTGTCCTTTTTTAAAGGGTAGTAAATGAAAAATAAGACAAAAAAGTCACAAGACAGTCTTGCTACAATGCTACTATGCTGTATATGTATGGATTTCTAAATATGTATGTAAATATATGTAAGTGTTCATTCCTATTTTTTTAAGTTTATTTGTTCATATTCTGTACCGACTTAGAGTTTAGTATCTCAGTACTTGATGGAAAATACATGTTCCATGTTATGCTTATGATGTCTGATATTTAGACTAATAGTGTGGGTAAACTTAACTGCATATGTTGCAGGGTAATAATAAACTTCTCTTCCGGAGGGTTAACAACCTAAGTTTGCAGACCAAAAATTGGAGAAAAAAGAAAGGCTGCAAGGTCAGCCAACACTTTGGCCATAGCCTTTCATGCTCAATGAATACTCAGAACATAGGAGGACCTGTACCATAACATCATGTAACTCAGTAGTGCCCCAAATTTTCTGATCAAGATTATGGGACCACAGAGGAATGCGATCAATGTTGTATAGTGTACCTAAGGAGAGTCACACGGAGAGAAAACTTTCTCTCAGGCTTCCACAGAGAGAAAATTGGTCAAGCAATGGCTGTGACTCATCCAAATGGCTGACACTGACAAAGGATCTACAAAGAGTGATATAGAGTTACAGGACAAACTCTGAGGGTACCTGACTGACCTTACCTGATAGAAAAGTTACATTTTTTGTTATATAGGTCTTGCTTTATCTCGGTCTTAACCATCCAGCAGAAAAGTATAAAAATGAAGGTATATAAAATAAAGTTATATTAATATAATGAGGTGTAAATGGCTCAAGTCAACAACTTCTGTGTATAACCTGCTTCTGTTGTGGACTGCTGATCTGTGTT
>PVKA01012627.1:0-24823 GCA_004027165.1 Ctenomys sociabilis | reverse complement strand
TTATATTTTTAACAAAAATTGGCCATGTTTCTTAAAACTTTTGACTATGACCTAAGATAGGTAGAGGTCCCTCTATGACAATTTCTTATTAATGCACAATCATGTAAATTTTAAAATATTAATACTCCTATCTATAAAAACCTATGAATTGAATTCTATAAATGATATATTTATTTAATATTTTATGTTGTATTCACTTTTAAAAAGCATTTCAAGTAAATTTTTGTAAAGCAAAGATCAATTTTCTTATAAATATAAAAGAGAGCTTTGAAAGTAATGAATACAGAAGATTTAAATGATATATGTATACCTGTGCTTTGGCTAGGTAATGATTCATCCAATCCTGGCTCAGTCTCAAGGTATCTGAAAGTTATAACCTCAGAGGAAATCCTCAGAATTCCAGATGACAGAGCTTCTAGCGATCTTTCTAGTTAATTTTTGTGTATCCCAAAGACCAACTAACCACCTTAGCCAAGGTCTCAAAAAGTAAAGACCATTATCTAGTTCTTTTAGTGCAATAGTGATATATAATATATAATTATATATCAATTAATTAATCTTATATTCATACTTCTCCACTCTAACTGCACTCTCCCTTTTAAAACAATCAATAGAAATGAGAATGTGATTTTTATTAAAGGAGAACCATCCTTCAATGTGATTTTCAAAATAAAAAATAAGTCCTTCAGTAGGTGCATAACAGAACTAGAGACAGCAGTGTTACTTGCATTTATATGTTTGCACCCTCAATGCCTAATGAATTACTGATTGCAAAATTAATCATCAACTTACAAAGTTTGGCAATAGCATGTACTGCTAAACTCTCTGGTTCTTGTCCTTTGATGCTGCCTGTTTTCAAGGTTCTTGCCCTGAGCTACAGATCAGTAGGCCCTGTAACCCCTTGACTGACTCTGTTACAACGAAGTCACATGTCTGTAATGACAAGCTTGTCCTGAAAATGTCGGCTCATATTTGTTGGCTATGAGATTCTCTTTATACATAAGCCACCAAAATGATTTGGAGATCACAGTGTCCCTTCCAAGGAGGGCATTGAAACAGGACAGTTGCCACTGAAGAATCTTCTCAGGAAACCTTTGGTCCCTAGAAATTCTTACTGCTCTCCTCACACTCCCATCTCCACTGAGCATAATTATATACCTGTATTTTAGTTTTATAATTATCAAAGACAACCAGGCTTGAGAAGGTCATAGGTACCCTTCCGATCTTACCTTTTCAATTTCAGTGGACAAGATCTGAACAAGATCAGAATATAGATTTGCTGACATGCAGAAGTTTCAGAAGAAAGGGAAAGAAGCTTGGCTTCAGGATTGTGGGAATCTAGACCCCAGTCCTGCCTCTTTCCTTACTAGCTCCATATCCTTGGACCTTATGTCACTATTAATAAAAATGAGTAAATAAAAATCCTTATCTTATACTATTGAGACCACAAGATGAAAAAAGAGTTCCAATATTGAGCTCCACAAATAGCAAGTTACATGGATAACATTTACCCTTTCTTTTCAGTGGAGTTACCAGTTGTCATCCCTGTTTCTAGTTAAAGTAACTTTTGTATACCACACTATGTTCATTTATTAATAAAATGAGGAAAACCACAGGAAATTATCTAACACTACACAGAAACTCAGTAGTTTTTAATTCTTTCCTACAGAATCAGGGTAAGAATTTAAGTTTCTAATTTCTAGCACAATTTTCTTTCCTCTCATGTATGCATTTGTGAGTGTGTCTGTGTGTTTGTATATCCACAGAAAACTTCAATATTAGTTCTAACTCTTCCTCCACTCATTTTTTTTCTTTCAAATCATCCTATGCTTCTATAGAATTATGCCCAGTGATTTCAGTGAGTTTATCTTGGTTTATGTGACTTGAAAATGTTAAGTACTATCTCGCCCCATTACTTTACATCAAAGAGAAGTAATATATAATGAAAATGGAAATAACATTTACTTTATTATGGAGGATTAGATTTTTTAAATCATTCTGTGATTAGATTACTGAAACCACACATTTTTAATAACAGCACTAAAAATGTAGAAATAGGCATTTCTTTGATTGTGGAAATCAAGATTTAAAATGCAATCAATCAGAATGTCATTGCTTTTGCTTTGAATCAGTATGTGAGTCTCCAGCTAAACTGTTATATTTCTGCACTCCTGTTATTAGTTATGTTTTGCTATAAAGCTGCAGGTACCTCTAGGTTATATATGCAAAACAAAAAGCATTGGTTAAAATCTGAGGTATCTCTCTCTGAGGCATAGCACATCATTGACAGAGGATACCATGGGTCACCTGAGGAGACATAGCGAAAACTCATATCATGAGGAAGCAATGGCCCCTATAAGCTGTTACCTGGGGAAAAACATCTACAAGAAAAGTCACAAAGGTTGTCTTGATTCAAACATGAAATTGTAGCATCTGTTTTGAGAGGGGTATGGAGAAGCTGTAGCAGAGACTGCAGGAGTGATTCAGATTATCAACTTTTAACTGGCTTTCTAGGTCAGGGAAGCTTCTCAAAGAATAGCATCTGGCCTACACTGCAGGGAACACATGTCTAGAAGTGTTCTGGGACCTAACAGACCAAGATAAAAATCACCTTGGAACATTAGCATAAAATCAAGCTGAGTAAGATGAGAATGAATCCATACTGTAAAGACTGAAGATCACACAGCCCCCAGGAGCCAGGGACCCACAAAAAGTCTAGTTATTTCCACAATATGAGCAGAATTTAGCCCCGGTATTTTCTTATTCTGGTCACTTGTCTGATCTATTTCTGGGTAATCTGTTCCTTCCTGAGACAGTGATGTACTTTGTGCCAAGTAATGTCTCAATGGCAAAATCTTACCAAAATTAAAGCGGCCAATTGTTAAAATATGTATGTCATAAATTTTATTTTTTAAAAAACTGGAACATATAATCTACTATAGAAGATCTGGCACCAGCACTGAAAAAAATTCAGGGTTTTTTTTCGCCAACATTTACATTTACATTTCTTTGTGCTCTGAAACTTCAGTGTTTTGTAGTCCAGAGGCAGCTCACTCATCAACAGTGGTAAATGAACTCAGAAAGTAGCCCACTAGCTACTTTGGATTGTCTTGTGCTGGTCTTTTCTATACTTTTTTTGAATGTCATGCTAAAAATTTTTAATGCTTTTCAGCTATAACTCATAAAACTATTTAAGAAGTATCTAAGAACTTCAAACATCCAGTGAAGTGCTGTTGATTTATGTAATGAGTTGGCTCTGTGTTTTTCCTACATCCCCTATGCCAAGAGCCACATCATTCCAAGGAGCCAGCTTGACCTTGTTTCCAGGCTTCATTCTGTATTTACTCTGTGCCACAATGGAACATGAAGAGAGCTTAAAGACAGTTCTATAGAACTACAGTGAAAGTGGTCTTATCCTGAATTTTCTAAAAGACAATGCTTTCATCCTTTAGATTTTTTTGGCATTTACTTTAATGTTTCTAAATACTATATGTATGCTGATAATGATTGATTAACCAAAAATTTGTGGGCTTCCTGCTCTATTCCATAAAGATTCAGCCTTGGGTCACCAAGATCATCTTTTTTCTTTTCATTTCTTTTGGCCTTTTCCAAAAGAGCTAAATTCCTACCTTTGTTTTTTCTAGTCTTCCCAAGTAAGTTTATCATAATTTGTGTTTCATATATGACTATTAATTTAAAAGTCAAATTTTATATTATGATTACATTTTACATTTTATTTCCTTAAACTAGAAGTTGCCTTTTTACCTTCTTCACTTTATCTACAATTTTTATGCTATTTGAATCTTAGAAGCATCAATAAACCTCTAAATCCATTATTTTTAATCTACTACCTCACTTCATCTTGTAACTCTAATCTAGATTTATTACAGAGTCATAACAAGAAGCGTCATTTACCTCTGTTCCATGTCAATTCTGTTGCATAGTAGACATTATATTTTTCTGTGTCTTGATTTATTTCTTCATTTTTCTAAGGCACATTATCCATTAATCTTTTTTTAAATACAAAGTACATGGAAAAAATAACCTAGAACCCTAAGAAATGGAAAACAATTGTATATTGGCTGGCTATAAAGTTGTGGTTGGAAATATTTTTTTCTCAGATTGTGGAATTTGACAAGTTTTGAAGTCTAATGGCCTTCTAGGTTCCAAGTTGCTATTGAGGAATATAATGTTTCCATCTTTCTAAAATTGCTTACCATATACCACTACCTCTTTCCATCTTTAAAATAGATGTTAAACTCATTTCTACTCTTTTTTATAATTAATTTTATTGAGAAACAAATAGCAATGAGACAATCTCAAAACAAGTTAGTAGGATAGTTTCAATAATTAATACATTGCATATTGTTGTCTGCATAGTAGTTATTCATAATACAAGATGCAGACATGTTATCCTGTCCAAATACTATTAGTACAAATGGACTACTAGACTGTATTGGATTATTTTGCTGAATTCACACCTACAATATTTAAATGACAATGGAATGATCATCTCTGACAAAACTAAACAAAAGAGGAATACAAATGAGGGACCATTCTGTATCTGTATATACAAAATAGTATATACAGCTATTTTCTCTCATTTCTACTCTACTCCTCTAAGTAACCTTGATCCTTAGTATCTACACCATTTTAAAATTCTTTATCTGTAATTTTTGTGGTGTTTTAGTATAACTAAATGGCAAATGTTTGTCATTAGTCTACCACTGTTTCTTCAAGCATTATCAGATATTTAAACCTGTGCAAATACGTTTTACAAATGGGTACAGTCTTCACCTTACCATGGTTCAATTTATTTCCTTTATTTTATAGTGGTTCAAAATCCCTATATATTTAGTTGAAACTGTGCTTCAAATTGTTGTATTTTTCAGTGCTAAACATATACTGTGCAATACTGTCTTCTGATGCTAAGTAGCAACAATGAATTGCAATTCCTAGTAAGCAACATGGTTATGAGGGCAAATAACCAGTACTCTAAGCAGATTGGACACACCTCTATTTTAATAAAAATATTTTTGAAAGTTTTATTGGGCTGACAAGATAGCTCAGCAGACTAAGCACCTTTTTAAGTAAGCTCAGGGACCAGGATTCAATACCGGGCACCATATGCCACTAAGCTATAACATGATATAGATTAAATGCATTAAAGGAATTTTTTGTTCTGAGATATACTCCCAGCCTCCTCCTCAGCCCCCACACACCTTTTGAGAAACTCTGTCTTGCTGAGTTGCCCAGGAGGCCTGGGCAGGATATCCTCTTGCCCCAGCTTCTTGAATAGCTGTGATTACATTCATACACTACCACGCCCAACTTAAATTCAGTTTTATTTACAACATTTTTAATTTATGAAGTGTGTATCATAATATAACCATCCCATAAGTTAAGAAGTGTCTATATTATAACATTATTGTAAGTATAAAACTGATAGTTGGCAGACTAGTCCCATTCATAATGGGATAGCTGAGACTGCAAGAATAGTAATAGTTTGCTTAAACTTAAACAACCAGCTTACAGAGAAATATTCAAATTTAAAACTAAGGTTTAACCTCTACTCAAACTTAAGGGACACATATAGCCCACATCCATGGTGGAAGCCACAGGTGATAGAAAGCCTCAAAGCATGCTTTGCTCTATCTTAGTACAATATACTAATAATATTGCTGTATTGTGAATCATTCCTTTGAACTGTTCTCTGAACTTCAAAGTATAAGTTCCCTCTTCAGTCACTTTTGTAATTTCACAATTAAAAGTGAAACAAATAAAACCAGACAATTGCCAGTGGTCTGACTCATACAGAAAAGCATCCAAGAAAAACTGAAATACTCATATTCAGATCTGAAGGAAAATACACCTTAGCATATAATTACATTATTTGAGAGTTCAGACAGAATGAATCCACTTCATCAAAGTTTTTACCTGCCTTCCCACATAAGGCACAAACAGCATTCTCTAATTTGAAAATGAGAAATTAGTCACTGCCCTGCACGTCTAGTGCTGTGAAAGCACAGCAGTCTTTCAGCTAAGTGGTTGTTCTCAAAAAGAAAAAGAAACTTTCTAATGAGCATTTGTGAACAGACATATACTCCCAACATGTGTTCATCTATCGCTTTAGCTCTCTGCTGTGGTTGTAACAGCAGATCTGCTCTGTGTTTAGTAATGGCTTCTTGAAAAGTGCATTCAGGTAATACGCTTCCTGAAACGTTTCTAGCTCTTTACCCACTCAGGGTTTTTTGTTTGTCTGTTTGTTTGTGGTACCAGGAATTGAACTCAGGGCCTTATACTTGCCAGGCAGGTGCTTATTCTACTGAGCTATCTCCCTGGGCCCCACTCAAGGGTTTGCCCATTGAATTTTCCAAATGAACTTTAGGCTCTGTACTTCCTTATTTTATTATATAATTAGTCCCCATTTTCATTTTCTTTTTTTTAGTTTATTTTAGTACTATGCTATTTTATTACATGTTTTATGCATCTTTACAATATGTCATTATTGCAATTACTGTTTGTACATGTATATAACACAGCTTAATTCTTTTCTGCTCTTTCCCTCCCATTTCTCCCTGCTCCTTCCAGCTCTTAATCTCCTTCTCACTTGCAGAAGCTTCATCTCTATTTTCTATTTGATTTCCTTTTTTATCTTTTTCCCACTCCCTCTACCATCTTTTAGTCCTCTCTCCATTAGAAAAAGATTTCCCAATTACCTATTATTTATTTTGCTTTTGACTTATATTTTGAATTTTGTTTCCATAGTTTAAATAATCCAAATCAAAGCAAGAAAATATTTGGGTCAAAAAGAGTGAAGTTAGGCAGTGACTCCTCTTACCTGGGCCAAAGCATTCTATCACCTGTACTCTGGGGCTTCTCATCTTTAAAATTAAATAATACATGTAGGCCTTCATATGCTTTTTCAATTCATGAACACTATTTAAGAGTGTCCCACTATTGATGGATCTGTTTCGATGAATTATCTCAAACTAGTCATCACTGCTTCACTGTATATCTGACTATAAAATATTCTGCTCTTTAATTTATTTAAGCTGTATTTCTTGGGCATCATACTCAGAGCAAAGAATGCAACCGTAATTAAATGGACACAGTCCTTGGCCTCACTGAGTGTACAATGCAGAGAGAAAGGAAGGGAAAGAGCAAACTTTTAAATAATTGTGATCAACATTAAAAGTAAACGATAATCTCAGAGTGCTAAAGGGTAATAGGAAGATAATTGAGACATGGGCAGGAAATATTTTAGGAAAGCTTTACTAAAGAAGTGGTAAGCGATGCAGAGAGTGGGAGGTCATAAGTGATGTAAAGAATGATTAAAAACAGTATTCCAGTCACACGTAGCAGGATGTGGAATGACCCTGAAGCACTCAAGAGTTTGTGCATTCAGGAACTAAAAGGAGTTCACACGAAGTCTAGTGAAGAAGAGGGTGTGGCTGGAAAGAAAGTTAATATGGGCTCCCACCAAATTATGCAGTGCCTCACTGCCATGGGGAAGACTTTTTTATGATACATGATAGACAGAAAATGCTGAACAATTTTAAGCCAGAGAGAGGGACAGCCATTGCATTACATTTTAAAAGATTCTAATGGCCACTGAGTAAATAAAAATGGGTAGAAAAAGATGAAGGGATGTAGGCAGCCAAGACAAGGAAACAGTGGTAGGGAAAAAAAAAAAAAAAAAAAAGGTGGAATTTACATTTAATCTTGAAATTTCCTCATTCTGGATCTTTAGTTGGCTATGACATTTAGAGTAGTAGCTATGGCCTCGTGTGTCCCTTTATGAGGACATATTATTATCCCTGCACTCCAGAGACTAACTTGTTGCAGTCCCCTTGCCTGTCCAGGTGGTCTCCACGGGCAGCCTTCTATGTAAGTCCACCTTATCTGTCATTTTCTTGAGCTTGTTCAAGAATTCAAATGCTGTGAAAGGAAGAGGAGTAATTGTTGGTGAAGTGTTAGGCCCAGCATGGCTCAGCAAGGCACAGAGAAGTAGAAATAATAACCCATATGAATAGTAAGGAAAGTGGATTCTGTGATGAACAAACAAAGTAGGTTTCTGGTGTTATGAATAGGAAAGAAAGGAAGAGAATCCAGGTCTGACGCGAAAGAATGTAAGACAAACAGCCATAATACATTTTTCCATTTTGGAAGTTTAATGAAAAATTCACAGGAAGGAATTCTCTGGCTATAGCAATGACATATTTTGCAGTGATCTCAAGAAAGGGTGGGCTGCATCTTAACCAAAGTTTGCCCTGTGCCTGACAGGAACAAATGCTAAGCATGGACTACGCTGCAAAGCCTGTAAGATGAGCATCCACCACAAGTGTACAGATGGCCTAGCACCCCAGCGATGCATGGGCAAGCTGGTAAGAGCTTACGTGAAGAGGGAGCACTAGAACTCACTGCTTCAATGATATTACTTCCTCCAATCTCAGCTGTAGCCTTGAAGGCACCAAGAGTCCCTGGTCAGCCCACTTGGCTTCCTAATAATGATAGGGTCAAGGAGGAGCTCTACCAGTCCTAAAGATAAATACCCCACATTGCAAAAACATCAGGTCCTTAGAGAAATGAGCAGCTTCTTCCATATTGGAATTTTCTCAATTTTAGCACAAGTGCTGGGGCTGCTCATATTTACAAGGTGAAATTCATACATCCCAGGAATGTCTTCAGCCTCAACTAAACTAGAGTGATGTGTTGTCCAGTACTTAATTTGTTATCAGTTCAGGGGGTGTCCAGAAAGAGGACTGTAGCTAACACATACAACAGAAGACAGGAATAAAAGTCTATATACCACCTTAATGGTTACATTACCAAACTAAGGGAAATTGGGAAAACTTTGACACATTCTGGACTGATCCTAGTCTCTCAGGAACATGGATTTCACTCTTTTTGCCACATATCAAAAGAAATTCAGTGTACAGTGGAGAGAGGCCAGGGAAATGGCTCAGCGGAATAAGCACTTCCCTGGCAAGAGCAAGGACCTAAATTTGATCCCTCCACCAAAAAAAAAAAAGCACAGTGGAGAGTATTTGTAACTGAGATGGTCAAACAGTTGTACCTAGAATGTCTACTCTATAGAATAATTAAATAGAACATAACAATTGTTTTACAAAATGCAAGACCAATCACATAGAAAAGAAATTCTATTGTCTTTTTTAGCTGTAGGCAAAAGATTAGAATGTGAAGATGCCCACCAAGTCTTAACACTCAGAGATAAGAACTGAGTTCTCTTCTAGAACTGAAGATCTGTTCTAGAGTTAAGAAGTGTCCCTATCCCTCACTCAGATACCAGTACCATGCTCCCAACCCTACTGATAATGTCCAAACAATCGAGGACACAGGTACTGGAAACACTGGAGAAGATTCTAGGATTCTACTGTAAACCAGGACATCAAGTTCCCTTCCAACACTAGGATGTATAGGTCCAGATTCTTAAAAAAATTCATCTCCTTACTCTAACTTGCATCATCTTCTGATCTCAAACTCTTGCTTCTCCTATTCTGTGTTTTCTTCTCTGACAGTGATTCTCAAAGGCCATGGCAGAGACCATGGATAAAAGGTCAGATGAAGTGTGTCTAAAAATCAAAACAGATGATTCTTGGTCAAGCCTGAGGTCTGCTTTAGGCCTACCCTGAGTGAGGTCTGCTTTTCCATGACCAGGCCTAGTTTGATTTTAATAGTCCACAACAGTAAACTATGGAGTAAGAATGCAAGAGAGATAGCCTAGGAGATAATGGAGATCCTGCAGAGAGTAGAGGCTGTGGAGCACAGCAGGGGTCAGAGAAACTATTTCTGGATGGAGCATAATGTGTTCAATTCCATCTATTACCCTCCCCCATTCTTGTTAGTAGTGAATTATAGAATTGATAGGATGTCAGTATCTTACAGGAAGAAACTAGTTAGATTAACTTCAGGATTTTTGTGTACATCTTCATCTCCTTGGAGATAATAAGCCAATTCTATTTCTCATTCTCTCACCAGCCAAAGGGGTTTCGGCGCTACTACAGCTCCCCCTTGCTCATTCATGAACAATTTGGATGCATTAAAGAAGTTATGCCCATTGGTGAGTTGGAATATTAATTGTTGAGTTGAGTTTTGAACAGCAAAGTCAGCAATGACTGTGGATCTCTAAAGACTGCAAAACCAAAAAGATGTCTTGGTGCATTTTTTATTGGCTATGTGGATTATAATTGTTTGCTGGACAGGAAACATAAGGTGGACCAAATTCTCTAAGCCATTTCAACCTCTCTCTGATAAAACTTGAAATACACCCAAGACTCAAAGGTGTCTGAAATACTTTGCCATCCATGGTAGCAGAGTGCAAAAACATGGAACATGGCAACCCACAGACCTGATTCAGAGTCCAGCACTCCCATTGACCAACTATGGATTTGAACAGTGAATTCAACCTGTCAGATACCATAAATGAGAACTTAGTGGATGGTCTTCATAATTGTTGTAAAAAATAAATGTAAGTTATAAATCAGTGCTGAGTAGGAACTCAGTGAATATTGGTTATTCTTTAATGAGGACCTACAAATGCCCTGTATATAGATATAGCTGAATTAATTTCTTCCTTTACAGTATTTTTCAACTTGCTTTAATCTTTTATCTTTCTCTGTAGCTCTCTACACCTAACTTTTCCTTTTTAGTGGGACAGAACTTAAACAAGAGATTTATAAACTAGAAAACTTTTAGCTAAATATTTATGAAGCCTGGTGACTTCAAATTCTTTTGAAAACACTTGCTATCTTATGAATTTGATGCCTCAAGACTTTGTACCTTGATCCAGAGAGCCTCTCACCAGAGCTCCTCTTTGATAAGAACCTTAAAATGGGAATTCTGCAGGTAGCTAACTTAGGAATACTGGAGCACAGAACCCACCTCTCAGATTGTGGCCATTGTCTGGGTTCTCTCTGATTCACTTTCTCAGATGGTCTTCCTCTTCTGTTGCAGCCTGTGGCAATAAAGTGGACCCTGTCTATGAGGCCCTCCGTTTTGGCACCTCCTTGGCCCAGAGAACAAAGAAAGGAAGCTCCGGAAGTGGCTCTGATTCACCTCACAGAACCTCGGTAACTATCCTCTTCTTCATTCCACTCAGGCAAGGTTCTTGGGCAGGTCAAGCCTCTGGCACTGCAGCTTGAAAGGTTCCACCCACATGTGTCCAAAAAAAGAGAAAGTGTTTTACATCACAGAGAATTAAACTTTCTGTTGTCAGCATCCGAGAACATCTTGTTTTCCTGCCCAGAGACCCTCTTCTTGCCCTGATTCTTTTTATAGACCTGATCTCCTTCAGCCTCCTTTCAGTATTGGATAGCACATCAGTTGACACATAGAAAGCACTTGGCTCTAACATTGGACAGAAAAAATGTTTCCCTTTCTTCTTTCAGTTGTACCCCATTTCTCTCATTTCTCAGAGCTTTCTGTGTAAGACAAGGTTGACCACTTCACTTCACTGGTGCCTGACCAGTGATTCAGTTTCTCTCCAAGGACACTCACCCTCCCAAACACCTTTCCTAAATTTTATCTGATCTAAACTCCACCATATATCCCTGTAACTTATTACAATCCTATCTCTGCTTATCCTATTCAGAAATTTTATCATGCTTCAAAATGCAGTACAACTCTGCCACTTTTGCTGAAAGCCACCATCTCTACTGCAAAAAGCCAAGAGCATTCCAGTTTGCATTGTTGGTTGAGACAGCCAGTTGCTAGCTTGATTTCTGCAACTCCTTCTGGACCAAGAGCTTTCAGGCAAGACCTGGATGAGCCTCCACATGGTCTGCCACTCTAGGTCCTCTCAACATCAGGTGAAGAGGGGAGATTGTGGGAAGAGCAATATGTTACTCCCCACCTCTCAAGACTCCTTGGGGCTCAGTTGAAGCAGTTCCCTCACTGGGTGCAGATCAGTTAATGCAATAGCATGAGACTGGGGTATTAATAGGAGCATAGGTCAGACAAGCAAACAGGGAGGCTCAAGGGCCCTAAATCATGTCTTACAGTTATCTTAGAAGCCATATTCAAACTCATCCAAAGCTCTGTTTGCGAGACCCTCCACTGATTTCTAAGAAAAAGTCAAAAGACGGTGTCAATTACTGGCATGTTCATAAAATTGATGCTAATTATTTTTTCCTATTCAACAAGCATGAAGACACTTCTTGCCCTTAGATTTCAAAACTTATTTCTGAAAGCAAAACAAATTGAGAAGATGATAATAATGACATTATGACACTTATTAAAAGTATACTTTTATACTTATCCTATTTTATTTTAAAATGAACAAAATGTATGCTTAAAATATAATAACTATGTCCTGAATTCTGAAGGATTTCATAATAAGATGCAAATTTTTTAGTTTCAAAAACTTTGCCACAAAACAGTAGAGATATAACTTATGACATTTTAAGATACCTGAATCCTAATGATGTTCTCGGAGACATTATTATCATTTGGTAGTTCAAAAGAAAATGTTAATTTGTTTGCTGAAAAAAATCATGGAAATGGTGACAAATGTGAATTTTAAAATATCTACATAGTCATGTGGATAGGATTTATATCTAAGTTATATTTCATATAGCAATGTTTCAGTGAGTGACAGACCACATATATCACAGTGATTCCTTAAGATTATAATGCAACTCTCACTGTCCCTCTTCTATTTAGATACATGAATATTTATCACAGTGTTACAGTTGCGTGCAGTACTCAGTACAGCAACAAACTGTACAGGTTCATAGCCTAGGAGCAGTATGCTATGCCATGTAGCCCAAGTGTGTGGTAGGCTTTGTCATCTGAGTTTGTTAAGTAAACTTTGTGCTTTCTACAGTGATGGAATTCCCTAACAATGGCCATATGTAAACACTTTATATGCATGAAGTATTCAATATAACAATATATATAATTATAATACCCCCATGAAATGGGTATTGTGTAGTAATTATGTAAAGTGTCTAGCACAGGGCCTGGCATAATTTACAAGAATTTTTGGTGCTTTGTTTCATTAGGTATCTGGGTCTCAGTTGAGCTTCCTTTGAACCTGAATTGTGAAGTTAAACAATAATGTCATTGATTTGTAAGGCAAACATATCATTTGAGAAACCTGTTGTGACCTTTCCCTGAACTCACCAAGCTCTTAAAAATCTCCATAATTTACATGTTATTTCCTTCAGTTGAAATTCTTTAAGACATAACTTGAGCCAGGTGCAATGGCATACCTCAGAACTCTGGTAGGCTCAACTATGGTGTCCCAGTATTGAGCCCAGCCTGAACAGCAGCACAGCCTGGTCTCCATATGAAAACTAAATGTGGCAAATTATGTGTCTCCATACAAAGGCCTTTGGTTCAGTCAATCTCCAGTACTGAAGGAAAAAAAAAGAACTAACTTGATTTTTACACAAACAATGAAGAATCCCTAAGCTCCTCTAAGCAAGGCTATTTTCACCTTTCACGAGGAGGTTCCTTCACATAAAATGTGCATAACTGAATTTTAATTACCTGTGAACTAGGCTATACATCAAGGTCTCCTTCCCCACTTATCTCACTGTTACCATGGCCTAACATGGTACCTGACACATAAATAGCACATGAGAAGTTCTTGGAAAATGAGAATTATTTAACAAGGAATTTTTGAGGACTGACCTCAGAATCCTCTGTCATCAACACAACACTTCATTCCCTATACCCTGGCCTCCAGGAATTTTTTGCAGTTCTCTGGAAAGCCTGCTCTGTCCAGGTATCCACACATGATCTCTAGCTCTCTATAGACACATCCCTCTCAGCTTTGTGCTTTGGATGGTGCTCTCTTCACCATCTGCTCTGTACCCAGTTGATGAAGCCATGACTTACATAGTGCTTATTAGTTTTCACTTTTGTATTTAATTTTTCTCTCTTCTCCAGTTCCCGCTTGACTAGAGGAAGCCACTGAAATGCAAATATTCTGCTCATTTTTTATTTCCATTATGTTATGATGGTGATTCTCAAACTTCATTGAGTTGCAGAATTCAGTAGAGAACATTATAACAATATAGCCAGGTCCTGTCTGATTTCAGTGGTGCTGGCTTTCTGTGAACTTTGTCAGTTGTTCAAGTGCCACCAATACCCACCAAAATTTGAGCCATTAGTTCATACAGCATTAGCCTGCTGTATGTTCTGACCAAATATTTAGAGAATGAATGAACAAATGAACAGCCCTCATCAGACTGTCTAAATTTCCAAGTAGGACCTAAAGCTGACAATGAATTGAATCAGTAGTTCTCAATATATGATGAACTGATTAGCACATCAGTATCAGTGGAGATATTTATAAGTATAGATTTAGGTTTCCCATTTAGATGTACGGAATATCTAATTTTGGCAATCCAATAACCTCATTTTAGCAAACCCTCCAGATGATTCTAAAATACATAAAAGTTTGAGAAGTTCTAAGCTAAATTAAGGACTTATGTTTGCTTCCAAGAAAATCAGCCCCAGTCAGCTTTCTGTTCTTTTTTTCTCATATTCTTGTTTCCTTGCTCAAAACTGTCATTGGCTCCTCTGTGTGCAATGCTCAGCAGCCACACATCTACAGTGGCCTGTGGGCTGGAGCTGATGTTTAAAACAGAAATGGAAAACTTTTGACCATCTCTTTAACCCCACAAACCACATCACATCTTTCTCAGTGAGTGAAAAGGGTACTTGCTGCCAATGAGTTCTTTAGTTCCAAGAGCTACATATAACTGTCCACAGAGGCATCTGCCCTTATGAACCCAGACCTTGCAGCTACCACCTAGAAATCCAAAAGGAAAACACAAATAAAACTGGCCAGGGCAGAGAAATCTCTGTCCACTTTAACTGTATTCTGAGCCATAATGTATATATCCTCTACATTACATTTCTTCTACTGCAGCAAGTACTTGTGTGAGGCCACCCTAGGCAGATGGATAAATGAAAATTCAGAATTGAGAGGTAAGAGCAGAGAGGACTCTTCCCAGTTATTACCCTGAACTATCTATATAAACAACAGGTGGTTCTTGCTGAACTTGCACCAAGGAGACACTTTCAGACACAGCCCATAGTTGGCAATGGACATTTCAGCTGCTACATTTTTGGCTGATGCTACTAAGAAGCAGCAAGACCATCAAAGAGACACTTAAGGATGCTCAGCTACTTTCTTCTTTAATGTAGCTTTGTTTCTATAACATTTGGATCTTGTGGACTAATTTCAAGAGGAAAAATGTTAAAACCAGCTTCTTTTTTTATGTATTTAGTATAGGGTATACAGGATCTCACTCCAGTTAGGACTTGTAGTGATTCTCCTGTTTTCAGCCTCCAAAGGGCTGGGATTACAGTCGCACCACCAACTGGGATTACAGTTGCCCAGACTCAATCACCTTCTCAGTGCACCCCGAGGGCAGGGCCTGGTACCACAGGCCTAGGATCACAACTGGCCCCTGGGCACCTTAGTTCATTGAGTTGTCTGACCAGCCCAAAACCATGGTTTGTGAATGCCCATAAGTTGTCATTTGTCACTGTCCAGTTGTGCTGGCACTGTTTCTATCAGTGAATATTTTTCAGAAGTTTTCTTAATGAAGCCATTGTTCTGAGAGCTTCAAAGAGACAAAACAAATCAAATTGCACTAAACATCTGTCACTGCACTCTCCCCAAAGTCCAGCTTGCCTCAGTAGAAGAAAACAAAAACAATTGCTTGTTATGTTAAAATGATTTTGCCTCTTCCCTGCAGGGTCAGGTGATAATGAACTTCAGCCTCTTGACATTCTTTAGCATTTTTATGCCCTAAGGCTAGCATATATCCACACAGCAAAGCATTATACTGCAATATTATTTTCTTTCAGGACTATACAGGCATTTGTTTTACATTGTCGGGAAGTCACTACTTGACTGTTTCTAAATCATTATGTTTTCTTTAATATGTTTTCCTATGTTCTTAGAATTTAAAAGACATGGTGGTTTTGAAAAGGCCAGCAAAAATCAAATTAAAAAAAATTGGAGGGAGTTACTTTACTTGCTTATGAATAATCTTCAGTTTCATAAGACTAAATTAAATAAATGAAAGTCTCTGCAGAGGAACTCTTGTGCAGAAATTATGAGCTTCAAAGGAAGTGGGGTGTGAGTGACTAGAGACTGTGTACTGTTGGTGCTCTTCATTTTTTTTTTCTTTCTGATGTACCATGAAAGTAAAACTGAATCAAAAAAACTTAAACCGAATCTTTAACAGAAGTCCAGCTTGCAGATTGGTGCTGAAGTGCTCCAGAGCTAACTAGGACACCAGGAAGGAAAACTTGTTGCTCCTTCTCATAACTTATCAACAGTTGTTTTCTTCAAACTTCATTTTTCTCCAAAGGCCCTTAATTTCCACTCTGAAGAGGTAGACAAGAAATATATAACCTGGCCCTTTAAAAAACAAAGTGTGTGCTAGTAAATGTTTAACAACCAAATTGGACCAGGTAGCTTTTGCCAATTCCAATGTAAATATCCCTACCATGATCAATGTCATGCTACCAGTGTGACATGCTCCTGGAGCCAGGTCACCACTGGACAAAATGGTGCTTCTTAAGAGCCAGGCTGTAGTGCAGTGCCTGAGGTTCACTATCCACCTCCATTCCCCACCAGTGGAGTTATGATTCTAGGTTTTAGATTCCTTCCTAGAGGGGAGACAGAGGAAGGAAATGGGCTTATTTTAGGATTGTTGCAAAGAATAAATGAGTTGATACATGCAAGTATTTACAAATAGTGCACAGCAAAAAAATCACAAATTATTAGCTCTTTGAGATGCTGTTACTGTTGTTTTGTCTTTGTAATTTCTATAATCTATATGGAAGAATGATTATGGCTTACTTTTCAAACAGTAGAATAATTATAAAAACAACTGATTTTATATTTAACTGTTCAGTGCATCTGTGGTAAACCTTTCTTTTTAATTAATATTTAAAATTCACCTTTTGGGCCAGCCAGATAGCTCAACGGACTAAAGCACCTGCTCTCAACAGAGCACAGTGGCAGGGGTTCAATCCCCTGTGTGTCAAGCATGCTCCACCCCTGGGGCACACTGAAACAGCGATTAAGACTGGGCATGGTGGTGCACACCTGTAATCCCTGTGCTTGGGAGGCAGAAAACAGGAGAATCACTAAAAGTCCAATCTACATAGTGAGACCCTGTACACTCTGTAGACTCTGTCCTAAATTCATAAAAGATAAATAAAATTCACCTATTAAAAAAGCTGTACTTTCACTTAAAATTCAAAATTGTAGGATAAATCCCAGCACTTGGGAGGCTGAGGTAGGAGGATAATTGTGAGTTCAAGACCAGCCTGGACTACAAAGTGAGCCCAAGGCCAGAGTAAACTGCATAGCAAGACTCTACCTCAAAAAAAGAAAAATAAAAAGGTAGGCTATAGGGAAGAATCCTAACTGTGGGCCCCACTCAGCTCTCATTGAGCCCCTATCCTGGTCAACCCTGATCCCACTGCAGACACCTGAAGGGAAGGACAGTGCCTGAGAGGGTCTCACACCTCCATGTGCGGAGTTACCATCAGGCTCACAAGCATCACACAAAGCTCACTTTGTTTTTTTGCTGACATCAAAATCACTGTTTAGTTGATCCACTGATAAAACATTGCTTATTGCATGCTATTTCTTCTTTCCTCCAAGACTTCAGATCTCGTGGAAGTTCCTGAAGAAGCCGATGGGCTAGGAGAGGGGTATGACCTAAGGAAACGCAGCAACAGCGGTGAGTGAGGAACTGCCTGATACAAATGGGATCAGGGTCAGTAGTCAGGTGAAGTCAATTTCCAGGCCCCTGTCTTTCTCTGCTAGCCCTGAAATCCAACCAGAGCAATTGTTTTGTATTCTGGAAGGAAACAGGGTGTATCTTCTGGTCAATTTCACTGATTTGACTCTAATCATTCTCTGAATCTATTCCTTGCATTCTCAAACTGCACAGACAGCCTGAATGAACATTGGAATTGTGTCTGGACCTTTTGGTGAATGTGTTATTTCTCTACTAATCTAAGTTAGATTTGAAAACCATACCAGAGAGAAGCTACTTTGTGCCACACCTGAGATATCTGAAGCCAGGTCCGTGTGGGGTTAACAGTGAGGGGAATACAATCCTTATACGTGGCTTCTTCTTGGGCACAAACAACTAAGACTCTCAAAACTGACACATGTAACCCAGCGGAACATTCTTAATCAAAATGATTTGCTTTTTAATAACTAGATCCCTTATCAAAATATTTTCTAAAATATTAACTACTAACTAAATTCTGCATGCTAATATGTAAGAAAGAACCACTTCTTTGACCAGGTTACAGACATACAGCCACGCCTTAATAGATCCCTTCTGGTTAAGCTTTCTTGACATTAACTGCTACCTACTATTGCTTATTTATTAACCAAAAAATTAAGAAGGACTTAGTATTATCAGCAAAATATTAGCCACATAACCTGTGTCCTCAGGGGGTTCCCAGTCTAGCCAGAATATGGGTCTTGCACTGTGCTCAGATGAATACATTTTGTGACAGATGTGACACCTCCAGAGTCCAGGCCCTGCAAAACAAGCATGAAGAAGTTGTAAATCTTCCAACTGTCTAGATGTTCTTTCCTTCTCCGGCTGAAGTTTTACAGTCCTAAGTACACAACTGCTTTGTTAGGAGCTGTCTTACAAGGGGTAGCTTCTATTTCTTTCACTCTGGAATTCACTCACTTCTCACTAGTCAAGACTGTGCCTGCATGAATCTCACCAGACACTGGGTACTTGGTGGCCCCTGTGACACTCCTTCCTAAATAAGCCTTGGGGTCACCAGGGCCCCTTTTGCCAAGCACACACTCACTTGTTAAACCTTGTTGCTGCAGTAAGGATTCTTCAGCACCACATAAGGAAACTTTACATTTAGATCAATGAAAGCATTTGTTGAAATTTTAGCACTACTATTAGAAAGACGAAATAAAGGCTTCTAGAGAAACCTCCTGGAAGGCAGTGACCCTGCAGGGATATCCTAGCAAAATCAATATGGAATGATTGCAGATTTCAATCCAGCAACTGAATTTGGCCAGCCATTCCAAAGTTCAGCCTCTGAGAAGAACACAAGAGCATGAAATATACACCGGAGCTGCTCGTTTCTGCTTCAGCACATCTCCACTGCTGAGACCTGAGTCTGACTTCGGCCCTCACGTTCCCCTAACACATGTCTCAGTGACATTGCTGATGGCTCCTCCCCACTAACAGTCCTGTGTGCATGGCCTTTGGCACATCCTTCTCTAGAAGCAGATAGTTAGTCTCCACTAAATGATGCTGTGACCATGAAGCAGTGACCTAATCATCTCTCTATATCTCATCATCCTTTTGCTTAAATGAAAATAATAACACCAGATTCATAAGGTTGCTGTTATCTTTGAAAGAGGTAACAAATAAAAATATTGTTCACACATTGATGATACCCAAACTTTACATCCAGCATTAGGTTTCTCTCTGCCTCCGATGTCTGTAGCCTATGAACAGTGGCCCTCTGAGTGTACATCAGGCAACACAGAGCTCGTACACAGGGTGAATCACCCGCACTCCCAAACTAGCTCTTCTCACAGTTGTCTCTGCCTCAGGAAAGGGAACTTCATCTGACAGAGGTGTTAGTCCAAAGTCTTATATCAACCCTGATTCCCCTTCTTCTCACATCTCATTATCCAGTCTGTCAGAGAACCCTAACAGCAGCTTCCTGGAATTAAGCTCAGCAAACCCCACCATTAATTCTCAGTCTCAACCATCCTGGCTGTGCCCCAGTGCCATTATCAGCCACTTAGTACTTAAGGCTTCTATTCACCCTGGAAATTTCTCATCACTAAAGCTGGCCTTATAAAGATTTTATAATATAAAGAAATATGCAAAGGAATCACCCATATGAAGCATATCTGCTATTAACAAACTTAACATAATGTCATCAATGATCAGAAGTGCAGACTAAAGACCCATCAATTTTGCCTGGGCATTATTAGGAAGTCTATTATATTTTTTTTTTTTTTTACTTTTTAGAGTTTCCTTTATTCTCTTTGTAAAATCTTAGAGCAGATGAGAGGTCTGAGAGATTTGTGCATATGGGACCAATAAGAGAATCTGTGCCACAGGGGAGTCTAGAGTATCAAATAAGATGATGTCTACAGTGTTCCTAAAATCAGAGGTTGGAAACAAGTAGCCTTGTTTAGATTTAGATAAGGGAAAGCCTTATCTAAATCTGGGGGAAGGCACTTCCATTCTACTTGGCTGGTCTAATTCCTTTCAAGAGTCAGTATTAGATTCCATTACATGTCCCTTTAAGACAGGGGCTCATCCTAGCTTTAGGTTTTGGCAAAGGTCAAACTGCTTTAAAATCAGGTGTGAGGCTTGGGAGATACCTCAGTAGAATAAGCACTTGCCTGGCAAGCACAGGGTCCTGAGCTCAATCTCAAGAGTCTATTATAAATGCAGAATTTCATGCCACCAAGACCTACTGAACCTCACTTTGCTAGGAGTCTGTAGTTTACACAGTTGTTAATGTTTAAGAAGTAGGATCACAAGTCAATTATTTTAACTCCCCTTCCTCCAATACACCACACGTGCATAGTGCACACCGTGTAGATAAGAAAACTAAGCTGCACAGTAATACAGTCAAAGACATGAAGTTGATTATTTTCCATCTCTTGTATTTCAAAAGGAAATTTCACAGATTTATTCAAAGTTTTGTTGCAAATATTAAGCATGCTATAAACTCTTTAAAAGTTGTAAATATTTGTGAACAATCCTTTGTTCAGAAATACCTTTCTGTACAATATACCCTTAGAAGCAAAGGAGTTCAATTATGCAGCAGTTGGTTTAAAAATATGTTTCTTTGATTGATTTTAATCTCCTCTCCATATAATTTGAGAAACAACATGGAAGAAAGACTCTGCTCTTGATGTTTCCTAAGGGTCTTCTTGGTCATGACAAGAGTTAGGTTTTTCAGAAGCAATATCTAGGATCCTACTTACAATCAGTTCTGAATTACATGTATCATTTGTGTTCTTCAAAAACACATAAAATGCATACAGGCACTATTTTTTCCAGCCAGGTCTTATGTCAGATTTTTTGAGAAACATCTGTAAAAGCTACCTTAAAAGAGAATATAATCCCTACTAATTTCTTTAAGATGCAATCTCTGCTCTATGTCTTATAAATTATTTTGGGCCACACTGAGTGTTTACATTTATTAACAGTACTATTCATAGATGGGCCATAGATAGGGATGGGATATTTATTGGTCTTAACCTTTGGCTTAACTGTTAGAAGCTTCATTTATAACAAAGTGATAATCAACAGGAGAAGTAATGTCCAGGCTTCCTATTTCAGCTCAAAATACCAACTAGTATATTACTGCCTGCCTTCAATAAATGCATTTCAGCATAACTGTAAGTGATCACAGCTTCCCTGGAAGGAGATAGAACAAGCAAGACATATAAATTCCTAGAAATTTTCTTCAAAAAGGACTGAGTTGATCACATTCACTACAAAACTTACTGTTAACTCCCTTTGTATTTTAGCAAGAAAATTTTTTAAAAGATCAGCTCAATTTGGGAAAAATTATTCTTGCTTTTAACATTTATTTCTCTTTTCCAAATCTCAAATTTTAAGATGTCTCCATGCAAAAAAAAAAAAAAAAAAAAAAAAAAAAAAAAAAAGCTAAGTGGTACCAGGCATCAAATTCAGAACCTTGTGCTTGCCAGGAGGGCACTTATGCTGCTGAGCTGTATCCCAGCTCAATAGGCCTCAGACCCTGCTCTTGTCCCACTCCAGTGGAAAATATTTGAATTGCAGATGTTAACACTTACTAGTGCGTTCCTGAATTATTTGCATTCTCTAGGCCACATAAAGATCTCTTTGAAAACATGAAAGAATGTTTCCTGGGTACTCAGGAAAAAAATTACCATTTTAATACTCATAAAACCATTAGAAAGGGGAGGGGAGATAGTTCAGTAGAATAAGCACTTGCCTGACAAGTACAAGGGCCTGAGATCAATTCCCAGTTCTGAAAAAAAAAAATTAGAAAGAGAATGAAAAAGAAATTTCTAATTAATGCATACCAGCAAAATAAGACAATTGCTTGGAATTTACAAGTGACATTAAAGTATGAATCAGAGACATAAGCAGGGAAGGCCAAAGTTATCTCTGCACAACCCTGGAGCATCGTGAACAATGGTGAAAAAAAATCAGGATTTGTGGAACAGAATAAGTTAGATGGGAGGCCCTTTGAGAAATGTTGGTGCCGCAAAAGGAACCCTTTATGACACTAGGAGAATTTGTAGACTTTCACAGAAGTATTCTGTGCCATCCTTAACTCAGTTTGAGAAGGGAAGAGAGAAAGGAGATAGAAACATTCAAGTAGGGAGGAAGGAAAGAAGATGAGGAGAGAAGAAAAGAGGAAAGAAGAAGGGTGTGGCAAAGAAAAGGAGAGGGAGGGCTAGAAGGAAGGAGGGACAGAGAAAAGAAGGAAGGAAAGGGAAGGAAGGAAGGAAAGAAGAAAGGAGAGGAAAAGGAAGCAGTCTTCTTGTTTAGGGCTTGAATTTACACTGTCTCTATATGCAAAGTACAATAATATGAAATTTAATTTAATTTAGAATGCCAACAGTAACAAGATCATCACGCTTTTAGCAGAATGAAATTATAAGCCTTCTCTGGAGGAAAAGAATTTAAACTCAGACCTCAAAACTTTCAAAGACTACAAGCCAACAATCTAATTCATCAAATATAAGGAAATGAGCCACTGTAAGTGACAGTGAGGAGGATAAACCAGTATTATGAGGAAACCCGCAGAATGTATATGTTGGAATTATCAAATAAAGAAACATAACTACATGGCCATGTATGTTTGAAATATTATAGACCTCAAAACTATCAAAATGAAGTAGGAAAATTTGAGGAAAACACAAATACAACTTCTCAGACTTTTTAAAAGAAGAATTGTAACTGATGAATTTAATAACATAGCTGATGAGGCAGTTAACACCCTAAAATATAGAGCCAAAGGAACATATAGAGAGTATATCTCATTAAAAAATGAAAACAGTAGAATCTATTCGAGTAGAAGAGACAGGGAAGGGGAGTGAGGAAATCCATCACATACTAACTGACATCTTAGAAGTGTAAAAAGAAGAAATGACAATAAGAATGCTGACCAGTAATTTTCCAGAATTGGTAAAGGCAATGCAGAAGGTATAGTTATGCACACCTAGATGAAACTACATAATGTAAAGAAAAAGAAACATTAAATGTAAGCTCAATGACAGAAGACATGCAAGGACTGAGAGGACTCATAAATAAAGCAAACCCCAACGAAAGTGCTGAAAAGCATGAGGAAATCATGAACACAGTTGTAAACACAGTTAAATCTAATAAAACATTAGCTTCATAAAAATTGCTATTAAGAAAATGTTGACTAAAATACTGATATGTAAATAGGATATAGGTATTCAAAGATTCTCATGTGGGATGAAACTAAAAATGTGACTTCAGTTCGTTTATTAACATGCTTCATAACACTTCAGAGATTAAAAAATACTTGAAACTTTGCAAACTAGGAAGAAAATAAAATTGAATGACAAAAAGGAAGAACAAACCAATCAAATCAAAAGAAAACAAGAAGTGAGGGGAAGCAAAGACAAAAGGAGGGAGAAAAAGGTATATAGAGGCAAAAGCATAGAAAATTTAAGACAAATAGTAAGAAAAATGCTTGGGAAGGAATTCAACTGTATGAGTCATCAAAAAATTACTGCAAGCCAGCTATATACTTTAGATAAAAGAAAAAGGTTTTTAGTCTAGATTTTTAAGTGATCTGTATTCAGTTATCAAATATCTGAAACGTAAGGATATAGAAAGTTGAAAAGTATAAGACCTTTCAAAAATTGGAATAAAACCAGAAAAACTCTTTTAGATATAGGTACAAAGGATTAAAATAATTACTCCAGACAAATATTAAATAAAGGAAAAATGATATAGCTAAGTTAATTTGTGAAAAATAGAGTTTAATACCAAAAATGCTTTACTGGAAATAAAAAGTATAATTACATGATCATGTTGATTTTATGCAAAGTTATAAATTCTAAATTTGCATAGGCCTGATACATAGCCACAAAATGATATAAACTCAAGAAGTTGACCACACTTTTAGGAAAATTGACATTCTCTTACATAGTAAGAAATTTTTTTTTTTTGGAGTTTCATCCAATACATTTAATTTTAAAATGTTATATGACTCTACAGTTTTCAATATGCATATTTTTCTTTTTTTTCCATTTATTTTTATTTTATTAAAATATAAATGTCAATCAGACAGTTTCAAAACACCTTAACCATACAGAGTCGATGAATTAATACATTGCAAACTGTTTTCATAACGTTTTGGTATTGTACAAGGTGCATACATTATATTATATTTACAGGTTTTTTATAGCTGAATTATATCAAAGATTCAATAATTATTTACCTAGTGGATGACCATAGCACTAAAAGCCGACATAATATCCTGTCCAACCACCATTAGTGCAGATCATGCCTATCATAGAATTATGTAGAAGCACAGCGTTATCTATCCCAACTGTACTGTCTGTACACACACATCATGATTTTTTCTTTCTACAACCCTTCCTTTGTCTACACCTGTCAAAAGTGGGCACTCTGTTGACATTCAACTACCTTAGGTGCTTGAACTCAACACCACAATCCAACACAGTCCAGCATTCTGCAACCATAGGGAGTTATTCAAAGAAATTGTCGACCATATCCATTTACAGCTCAGCTTAATATTA